>CAKNYM010050607.1:236259-255958 GCA_932195095.1 Andricus curvator | reverse complement strand
GGGGGGCGAAGCCCCCCGTAAGGAAAAATACAACAATCATTTTGAATAACTATAACTAAAATTAAACATAACATTAAATGTTGCACGTGAGCTTCATACTAGTCTTATTATAGACATGTGCGGTTATGTTCATTTTAGTTTTAGTTAGTCAAATAAAATCTTTGCCATCGCGACACAATTGTTATATATCGGTTAACGAAAGACTCGCGGACCCACGTGTTGCTGCGTGTTGCCAGCCGGCATGCTCTGTTCATTTGTATTGCACAGTCTACAAACATTTGTGATATGTACCACGCATGCGTCAGAAGAGAGAGCCAGGAGTGTCGCCGCTTTGGACCAAAAGCGCATGCGCGCACTCCGTAAAAGTATACTTTTACGGCCGTGGCCGGAAAAATACCCCCTCCGACAAACGATAACTTCGCGTCCCACAAACGCGCACAGAAAGGTACGAAAACCGTCCGGTTTTGCATAAAATAAGTTTACAAATAAAAAAAGTGTCGGTAAGGTAGGAATCTGGTCACGTGACCCACTCGTCACATGGCCTTAAGCAGCTCAAGACTTCACACCGATGAAATTTGCAAGTTATCATTTTTTAGTTTATCAAATTGAAAAACAAAATTGATCATTAGATTCATGTTTTTTTTAATAAATCTGAATGATGAATGTTAAAGAAGAATTTTCAATTTTGAATTTAACTTCTTTACTTTTTACGATTTTTCTCTAGTGCGCAAAATTTACGGCAAATTCTCGGATTTCCTGGTTCTCCAGACACCTTGCCCTAGGAGATATAGGGACCGGTCTGTGAGGATTGCATTTATTCACCAGTTGATTTTTATTTCCAGATGTTCGGTAGATCCATACCTTTTCGAGAACTTCAACACAATCAACGGCGACTTCCTACAGGCGAAGTTCAAGGCTTTTAAATTTCCCGACAGCAACTACGTTCAGTTCCGCGGTACCGTTAACGTCTGTCTGGACAAATGTGATGGGGTAAGAAACCATTTGCATCTTTTAGACTCATCAATATTCACCGACGTCCTTGTGCATTGTTTACTTTACGTGCGTGCCGCTAACTTCCTGCATGGTGAAAAAAACGAGTTTTACAGCTTCTAACGCATTTTAAAAGTCACTTTTACTATGGAATTATCAGTCTGTTTGCGTGTCATCTATGACGTATGATGACTTTATGAAGCTCTTCGCATGGGGTGATTGCTAGCGGGATTGATCCGTGACCTGTGCCGGAGCGGTGTTGCGGAACGAACCAGATTGATCTAAAATTTATACGCCCCCTACCTTGCTGGAAGTAAAACGATTGAAAAGGATAGAAACTGGGGGATAGGAAAAGATAGAACTATTCTATCTCTCTCAATGGTCACTTTGCATTCCTAAAACGCTATCTTTTCCTATCCCCGAGCTTAATAATTTGTTATCTCTTTCTCTATCCTTCATGACTGAGGACTGTTATCTTCTTCTATCCCTTAGTCTATCTAATATCAATCTATTATGAACTTCAATCTTTTTCAATCTCTTCCTCTACTTTTCGTAACCGAGGACCCTCACGTTTTTCTTTACTTTATTCTATCTCTTTAATATGAATTTGAATCTTTGTCTATCTCTTTTTCTATCTTCATCAATTGGGTACCGTCTTTTCTATCTCATTCTATCCTTTTTCTATCAACGTCAATCTTTTTCTATCTCTCTGTCAATCTAAATTTTCGTCTATCTTTTTCAATCTCCTCTTCTTCATCTCATCCTATCCTTTATCTATCCACGTCAATTTTTCTGTATCTCTTTGTCAATCTAAATTCACGTTATCTTTTTCGATACCCCCTCCTCTATCTCATCCTATCTTTTGTCTATCCACGTCAATATTTTTCTATCTCTCGGTTATTCTAAATTTCTCATCGGATCATACATCTATCAACGTTTACCATTTCTTTCTCTTTGTCGATCTAAATTTACGTCTATATTTTTCAATTCCCCTTCCTCTATCTCATCCTATCCTTTATCTGTCCATGTCAATCTTTTTCGATCTCTGTCAATCTAAATTTACGTCTATCTTTTTCAATTCTCTTTTCTGTATGTCATCCTATCCTTTATCTATCCACATCAATATGTTTCTATTTCTTTGTCAAACTAAATTCTCGTCTATCTTTTTCAATATCCTCTTCCCTATCTCATCGCATCATACATCTATTAACGTTTATCTTTTTTATCTATTTTTAAATCTAAATACATCTATATTTTTCAATACTCTCTTTTCCATCTCATCATATCCTTTATCTATCCATGTCAATACTTTTCTATCTCTCGGTTATTCTAAATTTCCCTAGCAACGTTTACCTTTTCTATCTCTTTGTCGATCTAAATCTACGTCTATCTTTTTCAATTCCCTTTTCTCTATCTCATCCTATCCTTTATCTATCCATGTCAATATTATTCTATTTCTCGGTTATTCTAAATTTTCTTCTATCCACGACAATATTTTTCTATTTCTTTGTCAAACTAAATTCACGTCTATCTTTTTTATTATCCTCTTCCCTATCTCATCTATCAACGTTTATCTTTTTTTTAAATCTATTTTTCAATCTAAATTCACGTCTATGTTTTTCCATCCCCTATTCTCTATCTCATCCTACCCTATATCTATTCATGTCAATCTTTTTCTATCTCTGTTAATCTAAATTCCCGTCTATCTTTTTCAATCTCTTCTTCTCTATCTTATCCTATACTACATCTATTAACGTCTATCCTTTTCGATCCCTTTGTCATATAAATTTACGTCACGCTTTCTTTCTGGTACGTGGTCAACGTCAAATTAACTTTTGTAATAAATGCTCTTACTTTTCGATAGATTCCCCAATTTTGAGGGATAGAAAATGATGAGAGTACTCAATCGCTGAAGATAGAAAAAGAGATAGACAACGATTCAAATGTATATTGAAGAGATAGAATGAAGTAAAGAAATTATTATAATTCTTCTTTATAAGTCTTCGGTAATGAAAGAGAAAGAGATTAAAAAAGATTGAATTTTGTAATAGATAGATAGACTAAGGGATGGAAAAAGATCGCGTTTTAGGGATGCCAAGTGACACATTGAGATATAGAATATAGTTCTATCTTTTCCTATCCCCCAATTTCTACATTTTTCAATCTATCTACTTCTAGCAGGGAAAACCTTCAGTTTGACTTGGATAGATAAAGGACAGGGTGAGATAGATAAGAGGGGATTGAAAAATTTAGATTGACAAAAAAATAGAAATAGATATACGTTGATAGATGTATGATACGATGAGATAGAGATAAGGAGATTAAAAAAGATAGATAGGAATTTATATTGACAAAGAAACAGACAAATGTTGACCTAGATAGACAATGGATAGGATGAGATAGAGAAGAGGGAATTTAAAAAGATAGATGAGAATTTAGATTGACAAAGAGATAGAAAAAGATAGACGTTGATAGATGTATGATACGATGAGATAAGGAAGGGGCGATTGAAAAAGATAGACGGAGATTTAGATTAACTGAGAGATATAAAAATATTGACGTGGATATATAAAGGATAGGATGAGATAGAGGAAACATTATTGAAAAGGAGAGACGTGGATTTAGATTGACAAAGAAATAGAAAAAGGTACACGTTGATAGATGTATGATACGATGAGTTACAGAAGAGGAGATTAAACAAGATAGACGGGAATTTAGATTGCCAGAGAGATAGAAAAATATTGACGTGAATAGACAAAGGATAGGATGAGATAGAGAAGAGGGGATTGAAAAAGATAGACGCGAATTTAGATTAACAAAGGGATAAAAAAAGATTGACGTGGGTAGACAAAGGATATGCTGAGATAAAGAAGAGGAGATTGAAAGAAATAAACGTGAATTTATATTGACAAAGAGATAGAAAAAGATAGACGCTGATAGATGTAGGATACGATGAGATAGAGAGGAGGAGATTAAAAAATATAGCTGGGAATTTAGATTGACAGAGAAATAAAAAAATATTGACGTGGATAGATAAAGGATAGGAGCCGATAAAGAAGAGGGTATTGAAAGGATAGACATGAATTTAGATTGACAAAGAAATAGAAAAAGGTACACATTGGTAGATGAGATGAGAAGAGGAGATTAAACAAGATAGACGGGAATTTATATTTCCAAAGAGATAGAAAAATATTGACGTGGATAGAGAAAGGATAGGATGTGAAAGAGGAAAGAGAATTGAATAGGATGGACGGAAATTTAGATTGACAGAGAGATAGAGAAAGATTAACATGGACAGATAAAGGCTAAGATGAGATAGAGAAGAGGGTATTGAAAAAGATAAACATGAATTTAGATTGAAAAATAGATAAAGATAGACGTTGATAGATGTAGGATACGATGAGATACAGAAGAGGAGATTTAAAAAAGATAGACGGGAATTATACCATTGGCTTAATGCTATAATAATAATAATGATAAGATGGCAATTAAATTAATAACATATGATAGCTCTAAGAAAGCATCCAGAGGCGATTGTTGTCACCTCCAACGCTCGCGGCTGCTGTGTAAGGATAACAGCTGTAAAAGACGAACTCCAAAGTACACCATGCTCCTAATTTTGTACCTACAACATCATCTCAAAAGATTTTAAACATCGTATTAAATTAATTTATAACATCCTCATCTCATTAGTTAACTTGACTTATTGTTAGTCCGCGGCTGATGATGAAAAACCGGGTTCACCCGAGAACAAGTTAAAAAAAAAAATAATAATGACTTTATATTCTAGATCGAGTGTAGTAATGGCCAAATCGGATACGGCAGAAAGAGGCGGGCCATCACATCGTCCAATAAAAACCAGAACCAGCTCTATGAAGTGACTATGTCCACCTTCATGAAGGTAGATAACCACGAATCAGACATGGCGGAATTCTCGGAATTCATTCGCAAGGGAAAAAGCAACAGGACAGAAGAGCAGCCAGTGATTACTGAAGAGGTTAGAGAAAAATTCCAGTACAAGGTTTCAGAAGCGGCAACTAATGGTTCCAGTAACGATAAACTCGTGAATTTCTTTGTTGTCCTCCTCTGTCTTTGTACCGTTTTATTTAAATAGAAGTAATCGTCGAAGTTGACAAAAAAAATAGCTGTAAGTAGGACGTTCTTGTTGCACAAGAGTATTCAAATTCGACTAGGATTTGCTGTACAAGCAAAACCATTAGTTACTGCCGATTTCCTCTTTTTCTTCGAAAAAATTAATCTAGCAAATTCTTCTTTTCAGAACGCTTAGTATTTGCACCTCGATCCACGCCAACTTTTACTTGAGTAAAAGTCATTCAAAATTTTCTTTTAAGTAGGAGCGTCCTACGAAATTAAACCTCTTATGTGATACTAAAACTTTAAAACCCGACAGCTTTTTAGCGAGTCCTTTTCCGCATTTTACAGGGAAACAACTCGAAGATTTCACCGCTTCGTGACCACCAATCTTCACTCTAAACGAACTAATTGTCAAATTTCATTGAGAAATTTTTCAGTGACAATGTTAAAAGAAATTAAAGGCGAAAATTGGTCTTTGCGAGTGGCGAAAGTCTAGTCGTAATATCAGGCGACTTAAGTAGGATAATTTCTATAGATCTAAATAGATGTATGTAACTTTATGTGACTCCGGTGCATTAACGCGTTTTTATGCGACAGCGTAGAGTATAGTAATGTTGTATATTACGATACAGCGGACGATCACTCTTCACATTACACTCCGCTGTATCGTAATGTACAACATTACGATACTGTACGCTGTCGCAACAAAACTTGTACATGCACCGTCGCCACATAAACTAATATATGCGCCAATGAGCACAATTCGGGACTTCACGTGACTCGCTTACAATGCTCGCAGGACTTATCTCGCCTCGGCTTCGATCGTCCTGCGAGCATTGCCGCTTGTCGCGTAAAGACCCTCATTATGCGCCTCGGCGCATAATATACTATTATAATGCCCTTAAGACATAACTCGATACCTCCATGTTGAAAAAAATCTCTCTTGGGCTTTAAGTATAAAACGACCAGTCTGACGTTGGTCATCTATTACTTTTTAATCACTTGAATTCCTTTGAATTCTTAGTTTTATTTTCAAATGCATGGAATGCTTTGAACTCTTTCATATTCATTTGAATTCTTTTAACTTCTTTGAACTCTTTTTAAATTCCTCTGGATTCTTTTAGAATTCCTTGATTTTTCATCAATTCATTGGGTTCTCCGAAATCTTGAATTCCTTGAAATGTCGGAATTCTTCTGAATTACTCTAATTCTCATAAATTCGTTGAATTCGTCCGAATTCTTAAATTCCTTGAAATCTCTTTAATTCTTATAAATTAATGAAATTCTTTAAATTCCTTAAATTCTTTGAATTCCTTCAATTCTTCAAATTCCTTAAATTTTATGAATTCCTTGAATTCTTCTAAATGCATGGATTTCTTTTGGAATTTTCTGAAACCCTTGAATTCGCTGAATTACTTGAATTCTCTAAATACCGCCGAATGATTGAATTCCTTACAATCTTTGCATTCTCTCAACCCCTCCAAATTCCTAAATTCCATGAATTCTCTAAATACGTCCGAATTTTAAAATTCCTTGAAATATCTTAATTCTTGTGAATTAATCTAAATCTCTGAATTGTTCTAAATTACTTGAATTCTTCCGAATTCTAGAATTTCTTGAAATCTCTTGATTCTTCTAAATTCATGGATTTCTTGAAATTCCTTGAATTCTTCTAAATTCATTAAATTCTTTGAGTTACGCGAAATTCTTGTAAATTCATTGAAGTTACTTTTGAAGTTACATTTGAGTTACTTGAATTCTCTGAATTCCTTAAACTTAGCGAATTCTCTTAATTACTCGAATTCTCTTAATCACTTTAATTCTCCAAATACCTCAGAATTCCTGAAATCTTTGAATTCTTACGAATTCCTTGATTTCCTTGAATTTTTCCGAAATCTTGAATTCCTTGAAATCTCTCAATTCTACTAAATTAATGGAATTCTTTTAATTCCTTGAATTCTCTAAATTCCTCGAATTTTACGAATTCCTTGAATTCTTCTAAATTCATTGAATTTTATGAATTTCTTTGATTCTTCCAATTTCTTGAATTCACTGAATTCCTTGAATTACTTGAATTCTCTAAATACCTCCAAATTCTAAAATTCCTTGAAATCTTGGAATTCTATAAATACGGCGGAATTATTGAATTACTTGAAATATCTTAATTCTTCTGAATTACTGTAATTCTCTGATTCTCATAAATTCGTTGAATTCTTCCGAATTCTTTATTATGAATACCTTGAATTCTCTGAATTCTTCTAAATTCATTAAATGCTTTGAGTTACTTGAATTCTCTGAATTCCTTTGAACTAACTAAATTCTCTGAATTCCTTGAATTATTGGAATTCGCTGAATTACTTGAATACGCTAAATACTTCCGAATTCTTGAATTCCTTGAAATCTTTGAATTCTTTGAAATCTCTGAATTCTTTGAAATCTCTGAATTCTTATGAATTTCTTTAAATTTTTTGAATTTTATGAATACTTTAAATTCTCTGAATTTTTCTAAATTCATTGAATTATCTGAATTACTTGAATTCACTAAATACTCCTGACTTCTTGAATTCCTTAAAATCTTTGAATTCTCTTAATTTCTCAGAATTCTTTCAAATCTCTGAATTCTTATGAATTCCTTGAATTCCCATAAATTTTTTAATTCTTCCAAATTCTTGAATTCCTTGAAATCTCTTAATGCGTTTACATTAATGAAATTATTCAAATTCCTTGAATTTTATGAATTCCTTGAATTCTTCTAAATTCATTGAATTCTTTGAGTTACTTGAATTCTCTGAATTCCTTGAACTTTCCCTGATTTACTTGAATTCTCTAAATATCTCCGAATTGACGAATTCCTTGAATTCTCTGAATACCTCCGTATTGTTGAATTCCTTGAAATATCTGAATGCCTTGAATTCTCTGAATTGCTTGAAATATCTAAATTTATTGAATTTCCTAAATGTCTTGAATTTCCTGAATTCTTGGATTTCATTGAATTCTTTGAATTCCTTGAATTTTTTCATAATCCTGGCGTTACTTTGAAGTCCTGGAATTAATTGAATTCCACGATGTCAAGGGATTTCACAAAATTAAGGAATTCGGCGAAATTCAGAAGATTTCAAGGAAGTTAAGTGAATTCAAAAGAATTTGAAAGAGTTTAAAAGCATTTCAAATCACTCAAAAGAATTCCAATGAAATAAATAAAATACTTGAATTCAATGTGTTAGATCCCGAGAGAGTTCTTTTAACAATGAGGTATCCGAACTCAAGTTAGTAAATTAATCTGTAAAATAACTCGATGTAAACCGTAAATAGCAGCGCCGAAAATCGCTCAATTACTTATAACGTTAATCGCAATATCATCGCACTGTAATTGTATATATTTTAATCTCGCTTAGCTATATAAATTAGATTAATTACTCGCGTAATGCTGTTTAAAATATGGTTGGAAGCTCAGTGTAACACAATCGGTAGGAATTAGATTTTTACACTTGTAAACTTTCTCCATCCTTTTTTTAACCAGGTAGGCGCGATTTAGTTCCGAGGCAGTTTACTTTTAAACTCGAAAAACACATCAAAGATATTCCGTAACATTTACAGGGAGAGGTCGCGAGATGTGCGTCGCTGATTCGACTGGGACTTCACAGGGTGAAAGATGATGAAAATCCAGTAGGTGTGTATTTTTTTTTTGATCCAATGGGTCGAAATGCGTTCGAACGCAAATACTCAAACCTCGATATCTCGGAAACTAAGCACCTAAATGGATTTTGATGTACTTTCACCCTGTGAAGCCCCAGTCGACTCAGCGACGCACATCTCGCGAACTCTCTTTGTTAGATGGAAATCTTAAGTTAGAGGAAAAAGAACTTTCGTCTTCGGTAATGAAATGTATATTTTTGAAATGATCAACTTCGAGTATAAAAATAAAAATCTTTGGCAGACTTGTAACAAAGTAATAGGCGCTGCACCTAAAGTTGCGGAAACAGCAATTAAAAAATATATATTAAAGTCGTAAAAATAAATCTTTGAGGTTTCATTGTTATTTACATCCTAAAAATTCCAAATTTGGTGTCTGGTATGGGTGCGTTGAGAGCAGCAGAAAGACTGAGGGCTAGAACGGTTCTTGTGTCAATCGGATCAATGACCCCATCGTCCCACAATCTGTAAAAAAAATTATATTTCATTTATACAGTCTCATGTAAAAAAAGGTTTTAATAGATTTACTGTTATACTTTAGATTCTATGACTTTTCACAATGACGCTAAATATTCTAGAATTTTTTTCAATCTTTGAAAACATTCGAAAAAGTTACGAAATCTTTTAAAATATTTGAAAGTCAATTTTTTGACATTCTCTGTTGCAAAATCTCCTGAGAATTTGTCAATATTCCATAACGATTTTAAATATTTAAAAGACATTTAGAATATTTAAAGCACTTCTAAATGTTTCGGAGTGTTCTGAAATTATCCAAAATCTTCTAGAAAATTCGAGGGCATAATAATTATTATTCTATTCTACGATTTCGAACATTCTAAAAGTAAAAAATTCGGGATGCTGTAGAATTTTCCACAATTTCTAGAAATCTCGAACATGGACACAGATTTCAAATATTCAAAAGGCACACATTGTAATTTATTTTAATTACTTTTTTTAATTTAATTAATTTATATAATTTTTTAATTACTATACTGATTTTCTCCATACTAGAAGAAAAGGGGGGTACTCCCGTGATTATTGTTTTTTTTTTGTCTCAGACAATTTTAAAATTGAAATTTAAAATTAATATTAAAACAAAATTTGCGTTATTTCATCAAATCTATTATGCAAAGTAATAGAAAATATATGGAAGGACAACATTTTTAATAATTGCTTCAAAATTAATATACATCTTTGTGCAATAAATAGACAATTAACCCGTTGTATTTTTGTTATAAAATACCAATTTCAGACGGAAACTTCTTAATTATCGAAAACATCGACTTTTTGCCACTTTTTATGGGAAATGTTTATTTATTAAATTCTCATGTAAAATTATGTAAATATTAGATTTTGAACACTCGTTTTTAATGCAAAATTCGCCTTTTTTTCTGGAGTTTTCAAAAGTTCAAAATGGAATCTTCAATTATCATAATTTTTCAACCGTTCAATTTTCAAAGGTTAAATTTTAAACTATTGAAAATTGACATTTGAATTTACAAAAGTTAAAAATTAAATTTAGAATTTCATACCATTTTCAATTTTTGTTCTCTTTTTTTTAATTGTTGAAAATTCAATGTTTTCCGATGAAAAACACTAACATAATCCAAAATTGTGAAAAGATTCTAAATCTTATTAAAATTATGATTTTTGTTTAAAAATGCCAATTTTAGATTAAAAAAGGCAATGTAACTTAAAATTTGGTAAAACATTATGAATCTTCTTTGAAATCTAACGATTTTTCAATAAAAATATAAATTTCTAACGAAAAAACACTAACATAATCCAAAATTATGTAAAAAAATGGTAAGTATTCTTTGAAATCTACATTTTTGTATATATGAAAAACATGAACATAACGTAACAATCAATTGTTTCAAATTGTAAATCTTTTTTGAAATTTAATGATTTTTATTTAAAATAACAGATTTCATGTGAAAAACGTTAACATAGCCTTCAATTGTTCAAAAATTGTAAATCTTCTTTAAAATCTATATTGAAAACAGTTAGGTTAACCTACAATTGTACGAAAAAATGTTATCCATATTTTTTTGAAATCTAATGCTTTATTACTAAAAACATATATTTCTGGTAGAAAACGCCAACATAGCCTAAAATTGTTGAAAAGTTGTGAATCTTCTTCAAAATATAATTTAAAAAAGAAATAAAATTACCAATTTCCGACGAAAAACCTTAACGTAAACCAAAATTGTTCAAAAATTCTAAAAATGTCTATTTCCGACGAAAAACACTAACGGAATCCGAAATTGTTCAAGCTAATAAAGGCTATTAGTATAAATAAAAATAATTGGATTTAAATCAAATTATTTTTGTTTAAAAATACTAATTTCAGGTGAAACACCAACATTACCTAAATTTGTTGACAATTATAAATATTCTTTGATATCTAATAATTTTTGTATTACAAATACTAATAATTTCCGACGGAAAACACTAACATAACATAATATTGTTTAGAATTGTAAATCATCTTCGAAATTTAAATATTTTTGTTTTAAATAACAAATTTAATGTGACAAACGCTAATAAAACCCGAAACTGTTAAAAAATGGTAAATCTTCTTTGAAATTTATATTTAAAACCGCTTAACCTCAATTTTACAACAACAAATTATCTTTTTTTACAATAAATTTAATTATTTATGACTAAAAATGCCGTTTTCTGGTGTAAAACGCAAACATAACCAAAATTTTTAAAGAAATTGTGATTCTTCTTTGAAATCTAATTTTTTTTAAATACAAATTTCCCACGAAAAACACGAACATAATGCAAAAACTTTTAAAGATTCTTAATCTTGTTCAAATTATAAATATTTTTGTTTGAAAATAGCATTTTTCGATATTAAACGCCAGTATAGCACAAAATTGTTCGAAAATTATGAACCTTCAAAATCCAATATTGTTTGTTTGAAAATTTGAATTTCCGTTAAAAAAGAAGTTAAGAGAACCAAAAAACGTAAGTACTTGAAAAAATTTTCATCTTTAAAATCTTAAAATTTATTATTAGAAATACCCATTTCCGACGTAAAGCACTAAGATAACCTCAAATTGTTGAAAATTGGGAATCTTGATGACGATTTTGGTTCAAAAATGCTAATTTCGGTGAATAAAAACTAACACAGCCTACAATTTTTAGAATTTTTAGGTCCTCGAAACTTTATGATTTTAGATTAAAATTCTGTTATGAAAATACTAATTTACAGCGAAAAGCACTAACATAAAACATTTATAATATTAAAATTAAGAGTATTAAAAAGGACAAATGTTTCTTAATTCGCCCAAGGTTTCCTATGATTTTTCGTATTAAAAGGCATTATTTGTAGATTTAATTAAAAAATGTTAAAAGTTGAGGTATAAAACAACTTTAAGTAACAACTTTAAGTAATAAAAGGTCAATCAGGTTTTCAACAAAAACGATTGCGAGATTTTCTAGATATTTCGTTACACAACTTTTTTTAGGTACATTTCACCTACAATTTTCAAGAAGAGCAGGAAAATTTCCATAAACACTTAAAAAATTTGATAGGCAGTACTTTTCAAAAATACTATCAGCTTTCAGAATTAATTGAAATATTTTCAAACATTCTAGAACTTTCCTAAAATCTTTATGAACTATAGAGAAAAATTCACAATTATTTTCAATTAAAAATATTTGATAGGTCAGGTGGTCGTTTTTGGAAATTCTTTCAGCCTCTAGCGATTCCAAATATTCAAAAAGGATTATTTTTTACTTTTTTGGGAAGTTGAAAACTTTAAAAATCTTCTAGAAAAATCAGATATATTCCACAACAATTACCTACATAGTTCACAATATTATGAAATATTTCTGAATTTTCATCAATGTTCGAGAATATTTACATCGATTTTATGTATTTAAAATACAAAACTTTTGGAAAATTTCAGATTTTTCCAGAATATTATACAAAATTAAAGAAAGCAATATTTAAAAAAATGTTGACAACGTTTGAATATTCATTTTTTAAACTATAAATTAATTTAGAAAAGTACTTTTCAAATGAATAAATAATGTATATTTTCGAGTTTTAGCATAAGCAATATATTACATTTGAAGATGAAGAAAAAAAATTTTTAATGTAAAAACATCAAAAAGCTTTTCCTTTATCTTGCCTGGATGATTTTCTTCAAATCAGAATACTTTAAAGTTCAAAACTGTCATAAAATATGTTAAAAAATATTTAATAATTAAAAATATCGAACAGGTATATTTTCCATATTCTATCCAATTATTATAGGTTCTTACTTGATAATTCTTCTAATCTGCAAAATTTTGTTTTTATTTTTATGGATATGTTTTATAAAAGTTTTAACAATAATAAAATGTTCTAATAATAAGAGCTTTGAAAAATCAATTTTCAATATTGACTATATTTACCTTGCACTGGAGTAATAAGGACTGCTTTCTTCTTCAAACTGCTTTATTATCGGATTTTTCAGAGCATCCTCTTCTTCCTTTGTCCACTGCAACAAGGCCAAATTCAACACACTTTTTAAAATGAACAAAAAAATGTGAATTAAATTAATATTTACTGCTGTCTTTTTTTAATTTCAAAACGAAAAAAATTTTCTATCGGTTCAAAAATGATGGCGAATTTTGTATATGTACAGTTTTTGCTAGTGAGATAGTAAACAATGATAAAAAATTAGAAGAAAAAAAATTGTTTTCTCCATTTAGAATGTTTTGAAAATATTAAAATATATCATTTTTGATAGACTCATATTCACACATTTTGGAAAAAGTTGAACATGCTGAACCTGAAATCTCTTCAGCTTGAATTGAAGAAACATGCTATTATTTTGCTTTCATGATTAAAAAAAATAAAATTTCCGTGATTTTTGAATTTTTTCGCGACTTTGGAAAGCTTTAAACACAACAAAAAAGCCCATAAAAGCAAAAAAAAAAAAAGATTCAAGCTGAATCAGTTTCAGGTTCGACATATTTAACTTTTTCCAAAATCTATGCATACCTAGGTATCTTTAGAAAAATAAAACTTCTGCAGGTTGTGGAAATGAGAATCTTTTGAAAATTTGTACTTAATCATTGTTATATTTTTCAATTAGGTTAATATAATTTGTAATATAATTTGTTAAAGATTTTTATTTATAGTTATAAAAGTTAACGTCAAAATCGTTCAATTTCTATAAAAAGTGGTGTAACCATATATCTCGAAATCTCGCAATCAATGTTGTTAAAAACCTGATTTAAAAAATAATTTTCGTATAAAATCATAAAGTTACAAAGAAGATATCAAATTTAAAAAAAATTTAGGTTGTGTTATGTAGTTTTCTTTTTCCATGGAAATGATCAATTTCAAACAAAAAGCATCAAGATTCTCCACTTTAACAATTTTAGGTTATGTTAGCGTTTTACACTTGAAATGGGTATTTTTAAACAATAGTTATTAGATTTAGAAGATTAAAAACCTTTCAACAAATTACGTTTTACGGTTTTGTTAGCGTTTTTTACCATTTAGCATTTTTTAAACGAAAATGATTAATTTAAAGGTTCATAATTTTCTAACAATTTTAGGTTACGATAGCGTTTTACACTGAAAATTGGTATTATAAAACAAAAATCATTATAATTTGAACAATATTTAATGTTTTTTAAAGATTTTTAATTTTATTAGGGTTTTTCGTCGAAAAAAATTGTAGGTCATGTTAGCGTTTTACACCAAAACTTGGTACTTTAAAACAAAAATCATGATAGTTTAAACAAGATTTAGAGCCTTTTTATATTTTTGGATTTTGCAAGTGTTTTTCGTCGGCAATTGGTATTTTTAATAAAAAAATTATATTTCAAACAATAAATTTTAACTATTTTAGGTTACGTTAGCGTTTTACAACAAAAATTCGTATTTTGAAACAAAAATCATTATCGTTTGAATAAGATCTAGAACCTTTTTACATTTTTGGATTATGTACGTTTTTTGCATCGGCAATTGGTATTTAAAAATTTTTTAAATATATATTTAAAAGAAGATTCGTAAATTATAACAATTTTAGATTATGTTAGCGTTTTACACCATAAATTGGTACTTTAAAACAAAAATCATAAAAGTTCGAACAAGATTTGCTATTTTTGAACAGTTTCAGGATATATTAACGTTTTTCACAGGAAATCGATTGTTTTTATAACAAATAATTATATTTCAAATAAGAATTCAAATTTTTGAACAACTTTAGGTTATGTTGGTGCGTTTCACCTGAAATTGATATTTTCCAACAAAAAATCATTAGATTTAAATCCAATGATTTTTGTTTAAAATAATTAAATTTACAAGCTTGAGAAATTTTGGATTGTGATAGCGTTTTTCGTCAGAAATTGAAATTTGTATTTAAAAATTCCTAGATTTCTAAGAAGATTAATCATTTTTGAATAATTTGAGGTTACTTTTGGCGTTTTATGGCGAAAATTGGTATTTTCGAACAAAAATCATTATCAGTATAAATAAAAAAAATTATATTTCACAGAAGATTTACAACTCTCAAATATTGTCCTTGCTTTTATATTATTTTATGTAATAGATACTATGAATTCCAAAAATTGTGAATTATTAATTTCATATTATATATTAAAAATTAATATATATATATATATATATTACGATATATGCATGTTTGTTTTCTAGTTATTTAAAAAAAATCCGTAGGCAGTGCTACCACTTTTGTCTTGCTCTACGCTCTCTTGGAATATTTTCATATTCATTTTTAATTCTAAACGAATTAAGCAAATTATCCAAATTTACTTACATATATATATCAAAAAAATTAAAAACTATTTGGTCCATAATTAACCCGGTTGACGGTATTACTAAATATAAAAAAAATACTTTGCACATTTTCAAAAAATTCTGAACTAAGCAACAATTTGTTTTATTTTTAATATTTTATTATTGTTCACCAGAAAGAACTGAATATATAAAAAATTCGCCATAATTTTTCAAGGAATAGGAATATTTTTTTTGAGATGGAAGAAAAGTTAAATGAGGAGGAGGGGGAGGAGAAGAATCAAATAGGTAAGGGAGAGGACGAGGAGCAGGAGGATGAGGAGAAGGATTGCATAATGCAATCAGAATTTTCAAATAAAAAAAGAGAACAGAAAATATTAACCGATTTCAAATAATTTTTGTACTTTTTTCGGATTTCAACTCAAAAAATGTTTTCTGTTATCTCTAACGATTCAATTAATTTTAGCGTTTTCAATCCGTCCTTTTAATTTCTCTTTCGCTCATTCACACTAATAATTTTTAAAAATCTACCTCTTTTCCCTCTCTCTGCCTCTGATCCCGTGTAATCTGCGCCATAACTCCTGCCGCTTGTTCACCTCCCATCACCGAAATCTTCGCATTTGGCCAGCAGTACAAAAATCTCGGGGAATATGCCCTTCCGCACATTCCGTAATTCCCAGCTCCATACGATCCGCCAATGATAACCGTAATTTTTGGTACTTTAGCGCAGGCCACTGCAGTTACCATTTTCGCTCCATTCTTCGCGATGCCTCCAGCCTCCGCGTCTCTCCCCACCATAAAACCTACGACATTCCTCGTATAACGTCAACCCGTTTTAGAAAAAGTTTAGACAAGAACTTGTCAAGCTCACCGGTTATATTCTGCAAGAAAACGAGAGGAACCTTCCTTTGAGCGCAAAGCTGCACAAAATGAGCGCCTTTCAGAGCACTCTCCGAAAAGAGGACACCATTATTAGCGACGATTCCCACAGGATAGCCATGAATTCTCGCGAATCCAGTGACCAAGGTTTCTCCATACTGAGCCTTGAACTCGTCAAATTCGCAGCCATCGACGATCCTTGCAATTATCTCTTTCACGTCAAAAGGTCGTTTTAAATTTGCACCTACGATGCCGTAAATTTCGTCCACGTTGAGCACTGGCAGCTCTATTTTTCGTTCGGATTTGAAATCCATTTTTCGATTGAGGTTCACATCTTTGATTATACGACGTGCGATGTGAAGGGCGTGAGTGTCATCCAATGCAAAATGATCCGTCACTCCTGAGGTCCTGAAAAAAATTTAATGTATGCTATTTAGTAAAACAGTGAAGAATAAAATCGTATTTAGGTACAAAAAAGTGAATGTTAAGGAAAAATATTATTTTTCTTAGCTCTTAACCCTTAAATATATTTGCAATTTATTTGCAGTTAACTGATCGTGTTGATTCTCGATTTAAACTAATTAGTTCATGTTACTCAAAGAAGGTGTAAATTTGGGATATTTTATTGTCAAAAATTGTTGAAACAAATCGAAATTGTTTAAACAATGATTGGTAAGTAGTAAAATACAAGAAACATCAGAATTCCATGAAGGTTGTTGAAAAAATTTGCAAAAAACTATCTGTTCCTGCCTTATTCCAGTCGAAAGTTACATGTAAACAATGAGACATTGGTTAAACAATGAGACATCGATTAAACAATTAACAACAAATTAAATCGGCCGTACTGATTTGTTATATTGCCTGATTAATTTAAACAAATAACAATTGTTTGAACAAACAATAATTAATAAAGAATACATTAAACTTTTTAAGTTGACCATTAAAAATAATCTGTGACAAAAAAAATAAATTGAAGTATTATTTACGACCAATATACCGCAAAGTACTTGATCCTCGTTTTTGGGGCATGCTGGAAGGGGTTGGAGGGTCAAACTCAAAAATTCGGGGAAATGATTTTAAGAGGTCCATGTAGTTTTCACTCATATTATTAAAATGTACGCCTTCCAGTCTCAAATTCGCAAAAATGTGGGACCCCTAAACGTTGTTTGATCGAAAAAAATACGTATTTACTTAAAATTTAATTTTTCTGAAAGAAGATCTTTCTCCTTCGCTCCGCTGGGAATCGAACCACAGGTCTTCCGATTTCCGGTCGGGTGCTTTTACCGTACTTATATCAAATATACGCTTTTTAAAGCAAGGTGTTATGTTTGAATTCCTTCTAATTTAACGTATTCACTTTTTTTGAGATCCCTCACAAAATGAGCCATTACCCCAAACGAAATTCGAACTTTGGCTTTTTTTGGACCACCCTATTATTATTTTGATTATTAGCTAAAATTAGGGAGAATGCTTGATTGATTTGATTTCGATTTGAAATTCAATTTCCGATAAGAGCAATTTTTTTATTTTTAACCAAAATTAAGGAGAGTATTTGATTAATTTGAATTTAGTTTGAAATTCAATTTCCGGTAAGAGCAATTGTTTTATTTTTAGCAAAAATTAGGGAGAATACTTGATTTATTTGATTTCGATTTAAAATCCAATTTCCGATAAGAGAATTTTTTTATTTTTAGCAAAAATTAAGGAGAATATTTGATTGACTTGAAATTCAATTTCCGCTAAGAGCAATTTTTTAGTTTTAGCCAAAATTAGGGAGAATATTCGATTGATTTGAATTTTGATTTGATTCGAAATTCAATTTCCGATAAGAACAATTGTTTATTTTTAGCAAAAATTAGGAAGAATACTTAACTGATTTGAATTCGATTTAAAATTGAATTTCCAATAAGAGAAATTTTTTGTTTTTAGCCAAAATTAAGGAGAATTTACAGCCAAAATGAAAGATAATATTTTATTGAAATGATTTCATTTGAATTTTATTTGAAATTCGATTTCCGATAAGTGCAATTTTTTATTTTTAGCCAAAATTACAGAGAATATTTGATTGATTTGAATTTTGATTTGATTCGAAATTTAATTTCCGATAAGGACAATTTTTTATTTTTAGCCAAAAGTTAGGAGAATTTGTAGCCAAAATGAATGAGAATATTTGATCGGTCTGATTTGAAATTCAATTTCCGATAAGAAAAATTTATGATTTTTAGCTAAAATAAAGGAGAATTTCTAGCCAAATTAAAGGGAATATGTTATTGAATTGATTTGAATTTTATTTGAAATTCAATTTCCGATAAGTGCAATTTTTTATTTTTAGCCGAATTTAAGGAGAATATTTGATTGATTTGAATTTTGATTTGATTCAAAATTTAATTTCCGATAAGGACAATTTTTTATTTTTAGCCAAAATTAGGAAGAATACTTAATTGATTTGATTTCGATTTAAAATTCAATTTCCAATAAGAGAATTGTTGTATTTTTCACCAAAATGAAGGAGAATATTTTATTGAATTGATTTGAATTTTATTTGAAATTCAATTTCCGATAAATGCAATTTTTTATTTTTAGCCGAAATTAAAGAGAATATTTCATTGATTTGATTCGAAATTAAATTTCCGATAAGGACAACTTTTTATTTTTAGCCAAAATTAGGGAGAATTTTTAGCCAAAATGAATGAGAATATTTGATCGATTTAATTTGAAATTCAATTTCCGCTAAGAGCCATTTTTTATTTTTAGCTAAAATTAAGGAGAATTTGTAGCCAAAATGAATGAGAATATTTGATCGGTCTGATTTGAAATTCAATTTCCGATAAGAGCAATTTTTAATTTGTAGCAAAAATTAAAAAGAATATTTCATTTATTTGATTTAAAATTCAATTTCCAATCATTGCAATTTTTTATTCTTAGACCAAATTAGGGAGAATACTTGATTGTTCAGGGATTTGGCTTAATGGTATAATAATAATAATAATAATAATCAAGCATCAAGCAGCACTGGACGCAAAAAATAAGATCTCTTTCAACAGCGAAACAGCGTCTTGAACGGCGAGTAAAGTGAATTCAGGAAAATTCCACCTTTTCTACTCATCCTTCCCGTCTGTTCAATAAAACGTCACGTGCCGTTAAAAATCCGCCTAGTCGAGAAGAGATTCAAGTCTTCTGGGAACAAGTATATGGAGATACTTATCAGCTAAATGAAGACGCTTCAGATATATCACTCTTTCGTAACTTTTGCCAAAGGCAAAGGTTACAAGG
>CAKNYM010050607.1:191262-231259 GCA_932195095.1 Andricus curvator | reverse complement strand
AAAGAACCATGATCGTAGCTTCCGGAGCCTACAACTTCTCACATAAAAAAATTGCCTAAATTAGTTGTAACTAAGTTAAGTGTTAAATATTAACAATTTTCATGAGCTTAGTAAGTCTTAGGAGCTATTTCGATAGATATGAGATGAAAAATCATTTTTCTGCGCGAAATAAAAAAGAGATGGAAAATTATCTATTTTTTTACTTAAATAATAATAACAATGCGTTAAGTGTTAGGAACAACATTTTGCAAAGAATTTTTCGTGTAAAAAAGAACAATTTGGGAATAATTGAAGATTATTTGAACTTTTTCACAAAAATCGGTTATTTTAAAGAAAAATCATTAAATTTCAAAAAATAAATTTTAAAAAATTATAAGATTTTACAGATTATTATCATTCACAATCATTAAATTCACAATTTTTGGTTTTATTGGCATTTCATACCGGAAATCAGGATTTTTAATAAAAAATCATTGGATTTCAAAATAGATTAAAAATCTTGGAATAATTTTAGCTTATGCTTGCGTTTTTAACCCGAAAATTGGTATCGTTATCAAAGAAGATTTACAATTTTTGAACAATTTTAGATTGCTAGCATTTTTCATCGGAAATCGACTTTTTTAAACAAAAAAATTCGGTTTAAAAGAGGATTTACAATCTTAAACAATTTTTTGTAAAATCATCTTAGTGTTTTTCGTCGAAAATTGCTATTGTCAATAAAAAGCATTAGATTTCAAAAAATATTTACAATATTTGAATAAAAATAGGATATGTTAGCGTTTTTCAACGGCAATCGGTTATTTTAAATAAAAGTTATTAGGCATCAAAAATAAAATTTACAATTTCAAACAACTTTAGGTTATGTTAGTGTTTTTCGTCGGAAATTGATATATTTAAACACGAATGTAACGGTTTGATCTTGTATATATTGAACCAAATTTTATATATTAATTCTGAAGTTAAGATATCAATTTTCATTAATGATGAAACATATTGTCCTTCCTTTTCTTTTATGTTATTTTAGATAATAGGTACTATGAAATACACAAACATTGTTTTAATATCAAATTAATTTTATAATTTAAAACTTACGTGAGATGAAAATAAATAAAATAATGCGCGTAGCGTGTGTTTGTTTCCTAGTTAAAAAATAAAAATTTCAACTCTGTCAATAATTGAAGATTGTAGACCTTTTTGGATAATAAATCCCACATTTTCGCCTTCATAAAAAATGTAAAAATTGTTATTTTATCCATAGTTTGTCATACCGACAATGGAGAGCAGCACCACCCAAATCCTCTGCTGAGACTTCTTCACCAGTGGAAGCCTTGACGAGAGGAGGCCCAGCTAAAAAAATTGTGCCTTGCTCTTTGACGATTACGTTCTCGTCAGCCATTGCGGGGACGTAAGCTCCACCTATAATCAATTAAAACATTCAGGGTGGACGTTTTAATCAAAGAAAAAAATTTCCGGTCATTTCCCAGTTTTCTCCGGTTTGCGAACATTTTTCACGGTCAATGAAATTAAAAAATTCGAACTCTAAAGCTAAAAAATTGTCATTTGAAGTAATAAAAACTAAGCTGCAAATTAAAGCACTCAAAGTGGAAATCTTGAATTTGAAACTTTTAAAATTCAAGTTTAAAAGTTTTTTAATTCAAAGAATTTGTATTCAAATGCTGAATACTTTACACGGAAAAAATGGAAGCTACTAACACTTTTCAACTGAACAATTTTAAATTAAATGCAGTCAAACGGCCAAATAAAATTTTTTTAACTTTTATAAATAGTAGACTTCAAATATTCAGATTCAGTTCCAAAAATATAAATCCACGTTATCATTTTCAATGCTCTAAATTAAAGAATCATTCATTGAATCTAAAAATTTTCAAAATTATATCATTTTAAGCAATTTTAAGCTAGAAACATTAAAAATTGAACAGTTGCATTTTTTTTATAAACTGAACACTTCTTAAATTAAAAGCTAAATTATTTTTATTTAAAATAATTTATATTTTAAAATCATGAAGAATCTACATGTTATTTTACGTTTTTTTTCACATTTTAAATTAATTTTTAAATTTTTTCAGAACTTCTAAACATTTTTAAAATGATTCGATTTTTTTCCTAAAATTTTTTTAAAATCCTGCCAAATTGAAAAAATTTCCTTAAAATCTTCCACATTCATTTTTTACAATTTTGTAAATCTTTCTAAATCTTTTTAAATATTCTCTTGAAATTAATTTTTCAAACTAAAAAATCATTATCAAATTTCAAAGAAATCTTGAAGAAATGTTTTTTATTCGTTTGAAGTCTTTCACAATTCTTAAAAAGCTTCTAAATTTTTTTTCGAAATCTGCAAAAATCTATATTTTGTTTTAAATTAGGCCGTGGGCTATTTGCACCGAACTTTCGGTATGAATACCCGTATTTTGTCGGTAAACGTAGACACTTTGTTTAAATTTTTTGAAATCGTTTCAAATTTTAATATAATTTTGAATTTTTTCAAAACTTCTAAAAATCTCTTCAACTTACTCGAATTTTTTTTTAAGAATAATAGGTGATTAATTATTATTTATAACTCAAATTTCAAAAATTTGACTTACAATTTAAGTTTTTTTTTAATAGAACAACTGAAAAATGTAACGTTCAAAGTTTAGTTTTTTTGTTCTTAGTTTTGAATATTTGATTTATAATTACTGATTTTAAATGAGCAGTCATATATTTCTAAACATTAGGTAATTGTTCTTTTTCTTAATTAAAAAAATTCAAATTGCATGGTTTAAAAATGGAATATTGTAGACTGAAACAATATTTGAAATTTAATAAAAGCCTTTAATTATGAATATATTATTTTGAAGTTAGTTTAAAATTGAAAATAGTTTATAAAGTTCAATCGGGTGTTTACATTTGTTTAACTAATAAGAATTTCCAATTTTTAAATAATTAATTAATTTATATTCAAAGTTGCGATCAACTAAAAATATTTTTCATGAAAAATCTTCGATTTCAAAAGCTTCAAATTTCTAATTATTTGTACGCATGAAAATTACAATCTAAAATGAAAAAAAATTTAAGTGAAAGATTTTTGAATTACGCATTCTAAACTGAATGATATAATTGAAAAAGATAACAATTTACCTAATTATTTAAAAAAAGGTTAAAATCAAAGTTGGACAGATATTTTTCCTGAAAATTTGTAAAATTCCCGGTAAAAACATAAATACCGTCATTTCTCGGTTTTTCCCGGTCTCATAATATTCCCGGTCATTGCCCGGTTTTCCAGTCCAGCGGCCTCCCTGACATTGTAAAACTTCATAATTTATAGATTATTATTTAATAACTATTTCGTTGAAAATGTATGTATTTTGTTAAAAATTCAAATTTTTCTGATAGAAGATCAATTTCTTTGGTTAAAAATTCAACTGTTTGAAAATGAATCTGTTTTAGTTGAGGATTCAAGTATTTTGTTAAGAATTCGCCTTTGCTGGCTAAGTTCAGCGGTTTTTTATTTTCAATTAAAATATTTATTTGTTTAAATATCAACTATTACATTTTTCGTTGAAAATTCACCTTTCTAGATTGAAAATTCAACTCCTTGGTTGAAAGTTGAACTACCATCTTTAAAGTTAATTTTTTTGGTTAAAGACTTGTAATTTTTGTGGAAAATTAGTTTTTTTTAATTAATTTTTTTTAACTGCTAATTAAACTATTTTGTTCGATATTTAACTGATTGGTTGTAAATTAACTTTTTTGTTGATAAGTCATATACTTGGGTTGAAAATTAAACTGTTTTCTAGAAAATTCGTCATTTTGGCTTGAAAATTCAACAATTTGGCATAAAATTAAACTATTTGGTACAAAATGAAACTGTTTCGTAGAAAATTAGTTTTTTACTTTATAAAGAAAATTAATTCTCCTCAATAAAATTTTGACTAACATCACATTCATTGTTCAAACTGTTTAGTTGAAAATTTATGTAATTCGTTAAAAATACACTTTTTTACTTTTAATTTGTTTAAAAATGTAAATATTTAGTTAAAACTTCGTCTTTTATATAGAACAGCAATCTTATTAGTTAAAAATTCAACTATTTGGTTAAAATGTACGTTTTTCGTTGAGGATTAATCTTTTTGGTAGAAAATTAATCCTTTTCGTTGAAAATTTAAGTATTTAGTTGAAAATTCCACTGTTTTATTAAAGGTTTTTTTTTTGACTTAAAAATTCAACATTTTAGATGAAATTTTGTTTATTGACTGAAAACTTTCTCGGTTGAAAATACATCTTTTTAATGTGAAAATTCATCTCTTTTGGTAGAAAGTTAATCTTTTTTAGTTAAAAACGCAATCGTTCGGTTGAAAATTAATCTTTTTTAGTTGATTATTAAACTATTTTGTTGGAAATTCGACCTTTTTAGTTCAATTCAACTGTTTTTGATTTAAAATGAAAATATTTCTTGGTAGAAATATCAAATATTACATTTTTTGTTGAAGATTCATCTTTCTAGATTGAGAAATCAACTTCTTGGTTGAAAGTTGAACTACTTTCTTAAAAGTTCATTTTTTTGGTTGAAGATTCATCATTTTAGTTAAACACATTTTTTTTTAATTTAACTATTCATTTCAACATTCTTTTTGTTTTTTTTTTTTGGTTGAAGATTCATAATTTTAGTCTAAAAACCTTTTACATTATCTTCTTCTTCTTGGTGAAAAATTCATCTTTATGATTGCAAATTCGTCTTTTTGTCTTCGAAATTCTTTTTGTTTTGTTTTTGGTTGAAGATTCATAATTTTATTCTAAAAACCTTTTTCTTTATCATCTTCTTATTGGCACAAATTTCATCTTTATGTTTGAAAATTCGCCTTTTTGGCTTGAAAATTCAACTATTTGCTACAAAATTAAACTGTTCTGTAGAAAAATCTTCTTTTTTATTATTGAAAATTCAACTGTTTTGTTGAAAGCTCATCTATTTGGCTTAAAATTTCAACATTTTGGATGAATATTTTTTTTATTGAATTTAAAATCTTTTTAGGTAGAAAATTTATTTCTTTACTTCAAAAATCGTCTCCTTTGGTAGAAGGTTCATTTTTATTGGTTAAAAATGCAACTTGTTTAGCGGAAAATTGTGAAAAAATAGTGTATTTAGTATAATTTTTTCGAAATAGTAGCAGAATAGTGTCATCGCTCAAAAAAAGTGCCAAATAGTGTAAACAGTGTGGTGAATGTCTGTAACATTTCACATTTTTAATTGATTCAATAAATTTTTCTGAATAAAAAATAAAAAATAAACAGATTTCACGACAGACTATAAATTCACTCTCATTTCCTGGTTTCCCGCTCCAGTGACCAGTCGGCTTATGTGCCAGGTTTTAAAAATTACAAAGATAGTTTGAATAATTAATAAATTTTTAAAATCTTAAAAAAGGTGAGTATTCTTTATTTAACAAACCTGCAGTGCAACTGCCCATGACGACTGCAATTTGCGCGATTCCTGCAGCGCTCATGTTCGCCTGATTGTAAAAGATCCTCCCGAAGTGCGTTTTGTCCGGGAAGACATCTGCTTGTCGAGGCAAATTAGCTCCACCGCTGTCAACCAGATACACGCACGGCAGTCTATTTTGCTCAGCAATTTCTTGGGCACGCAAATGCTTCTTCACTGTCATGGGATAATAAGACCCTCCTTTCACTGTCGCGTCGTTCGCTATTATCATGCATTCCTTTCTAGAAAAAAATAGTAAATAATACAAATAAAAAATAATACAAATAATAAAACAGAAATAAAACAAACAATACAAATAAATAATAATAGAAATAAAAGTGGTGGATTAGCAGTTATAAGACAAACAAAATCAATTTATTTACTCTGAGCAGTCCAATTTTTCTGTCTAATGAAATATCTCAAAAATTTCACAATCATTGTTCTTAAAAACCTAATTGGTTTTTTATTTTAATTCCTTCTAATCAGAAAAATCACAGGAAATCTTATGCGAATTAAGAAACATTTGTGCTTTTTGATACTCTTGCACGGTGAAATTAAAACTTTCAAATTATCTAATAAATTATTAAAAATATTATACATGTTTTATGTTAATGCTTTTCGGTGTATTAGTATTTTCAAAAAATAATTCTAATACAAAATCATAAAGTTTTTTCTCCGGGAATTAGCATTTTTAAACAAAAATCATCAAGACTCCCATTTTTTTAAATTTTAGGTTATCATAGCGCTGTACACTGACAATGGGTATTTTAAACCAGAAATTATTAAATTTCAAAGATGAAATTTTTTCAAAAATTTACGTTTTTCGGTTTTATTAGCGTTTTTTACCAGAAACTGATATTTTCAAACAAAAATCATTATAATTCGAACAAGAATTAGAATCTGTTAACACTTTTGCATAATGTTTTTATGTTTTGCATTATGTTAGTGTTTTTCGTCGGAAATTTTTATTTTTTTTTGAAAAAATTATATTTCAAAGAAGACTGACCACTTTTCAACCATTTTTGGTTACGGGCGTATTTTACACCAGAAGACAGCAGTTTTAGTAAAAAATCATTAGATTTCAAAAAAGTAAATTCTTGTATATAATTTAGGTTACGTTAGCGGTTTTCAATATAGATTTCAAAGAAATTCACAACTTTCCAACAATTTTAGGCTATGCTGACATTTTCCACCAACAATCGGTATTTTTAGTAAAAAATCATTACATTAAAAAAAAAAGATTAAATTTCTTTGTGCAATGTTAAGCTCGCGGTTTTCAATATAGACTTCAAAGAAGAATCACAATTTTGGAACAATTTAAGGTTATGTTAACGTTTTTCACATGAAATCGGTTATTTTAAACAAAAATCATTTAATTTCAAAGAAGATTTACAATCTGGAACAATTGACTCTTAGATTACGTTAGTGATTTCATTGGTAATAATTGATATTTGAAAAAAAGGTTTCAAAGAAGAGTTACAATTTTTTAACTTTACCAACCATTTTTAAATTTAAATGATAAACGATTCAATTCAACCAAAAAAGACGAATTTTCAACAAAATTGATGAATCCTCGACAAAAACAAATTAATTTTCAAACAAAAAGTTGCATTTTTCACCAAAAAAGATGAAACTTCTACCAAGAGGATTAATTTTCAAGCAATAAAGACGAATTTTACACAATATACACGAATTTTCAACTAAACAATTGAATTTCCAACTAATAAAGATAAATTTTCAACAAAAAATCTGCCCGCCGCGCGGGCACCTTCTCATCTCTCACTGTTGGTTCTCGCGCTTCGCGCTCAATAATGTTTTTACCTCGCGCTACGCGCTCGGTCTTTGTATTTCCCTCACATTTATGCACAGACCTGTTAAAATTAAAGGTCAAAGAATCGACAACTGTAATTTGGTGATTGTGAATTCTCTTTGTTAAAGCTCCTTCGGCTTTAACGAACACATTCTCATCACGTATCTCGTGCTTCGCACTCGATTTTGTAAAAAATCTGAACTTTTCTACATTATGTTCAATACTTTTACATCAAATGTATATTACATTTATTTTTTGTGCCTCGACCTGGAATTGCTTATTCAGATATTGCAAAATAAATTACAAGTTTTATTTATCACGATTAATTAAATATTTGTTTCTTATTTTACATTAAATTTTTTTTCTCAGCTACCCTGAAAAATGTATCATTTCAATAAATTTATATTATTACAATTCATAATATGCATTGGTATTGAAACATACGTATTTTCATTGTCTTGTTTTTATGATTGAAAAAAGTGCGCATACTATAAAAAACAAACAATTTTGTTATTAAACATTTTATTGCACCTTGTGTCGCTTTTCAATAAATTTAATTTGTTTATTTTCAATGTTATTTTTTACAATTTAAACTAAAAATACGCATCCTAGCGTAAAGTGGTTTTGAGAACATTTGTAGATATAATTTAGGCGAAAAATTTGGTTAAATGAAATGTTATTGTAGCTTGTGTCTTTTTCCAAAAAGGTAATTTTTGCGTCTCTTATGTTGTTTTTCCAAAAGTTTAATTTTTTTCTTTTTAATCTTGTTTTTTACGATTAAAAGAAAACCTACTTTTTCTATCTAAAAATTATCAATAACAAATTTGTAGGTCCTTTTCGGGTGAACAACTTTTGTTTATTAATTTTTTTCCGTACCTTGTGCCGTTTTCCAAAAAATTTAATTTTTTTATTTTTAATGTTATTTTTTACGATTAAAACAAAAACTACGCGTCCTATCAAAAATTATTAATGTCAAATTTGTAGCTCTTTTTTGGGTACAAAAATGTTGTCTATTTATTTTTTTCGTATCTTGTTTGGCAAAATAAGACGAAAAACTTATTTTCAAAAATCAATTTAAAAAAGTAGAACATGGCATTTTTTCAACGCGAACATTTTTTTTAGTACATTATTAGTTGTTTAAGGCACCTATAGTGTTGAATGCGGAAAAAAGTCTTTTATTATGAGAAAAAAAATCCTAAAGCAAAATCGTCCCGTTTTGCCCCATGTTCCCATATCCCAACCAAAGAGGTGAAACATCAACGAAATAGTCAAATTTTCAACTAAAAAATAGCAATTTTCAACCAAAAATGGTATGCTTAAATTTTCAGTAAAAAATTAGGTTTAAAAAAAATCAACAAAATTGTTAAATTTTCAATTTAAAAAATGAGTATTAAACAATTAAGTTTTTTTAACTAAAAAAGATAAATTTTCAACTAACAATGGAATAGTTAAATCGACAGTTAGTAAAATTAAATTTCAACTAAAAAATACGATATTTTAACAAAATAGTTAAATAGTTCAAAAGTTGAATTTTCAACTAAGAAAATGAATTTTCAACAAAAAATAAAATAGTTACATTTTCAGTTAAAAAATGAATTTAATGTTAAAAACATTAATTATCAAACAAGACAAGAAACGAATTTTCAACAAGATGGTTACATTTTCAACCAAAAATATGAATTTTCAAATAAAATGATGAATCTTCAACAAAAATTTTTTTTGAATAAAGTAGTTCAACTTTGAATTTTAAATCAAAAATAGTTCAATTCAACCAGAAAAGACGAATTTTCAACAAAATAGTTTAATCCTCAACCAAAACAAATTAATTTTCAACCAAATAGTTGCATTTTTAAACAAAAATGATTAAACTTCTCCTAAAAGGTATGAATTTTCAAACCAAACAGACAATCAAGGATAATATTTTTTATAATTTTATGAAGATTGATATCTTAATGTTTTAATTTTTTTCCGGTATCTTATGATATTAATGTAGTGAAGGCCTTTTCCGGGTTTTTGATGTTTTTATTAAAATATTGCCGACATGTTTCGACTCGGATCCGAGTCCTTTTCGAGGCGTAGTCCTTATTATTAGTTAACGGAAATTGAAAAAGTTTCTTGGTAGATTGTACATAGTTGTCAGTTATAAATGAATAGGTTGACATTTTTATATTGGAGCGTCATAACCTCAAAATATAATAAAATTTTTGTCTCGTAGGAGATAAATCCTAGAGGAAATTATTATATATTCTACATTTAAAAAAAAAGAAAGCGGCATAGCCTTGTGGTATCTTAAATTATTGATATCTTCACTTCACAATTAAAATATAATATTTACGTAGACAATAATAATAGATATATCATAGACAATCCAACCGTTGCAGTTTTATTCAAAAATAACAATTTCCGACAAAAAATATTAACATAACAAAACAAAAAACTGTATAAGATTGTAAATCTTCCTTTAAACCTAATGCTTTTTTGTTTAAAGTAATCGATTGCCGCTGTGAAATACCAACATAACCTAAAATTGAAAGTTGTAAATCTTCTTCGAAATCTATTTTTTTTTCTTCCTTCTTTCAATTTTTTTTTTTAATAATCGATTTTTGTTTCAAAATACTACTTCTTGGTGAAAAACGTTAACGTAGCCTATAAAAATGTTTAAAAAGTATGAAACTTTAAAATCTAATGATTTTGGTTTAAAAATGTAAATTTCACTTAAAAGCACCAACAAAACGTAAATAAACCTTGAAAAATGTTTAATGTTTAAAATATTTATACAAATTTTTAGATTAAAAATGTCCGTTTCCTCTCTACAACGCTAACATAAGCAAAAATTATTAAAGATTGGGAGCCTTGCTGATGATTTCTGTTTCAAAATGTTAATTTCCGGTGAAAAAAATTAAGAGAACCTAAATTTGTTTAATTTTAAGTCTTCTTCGAAACTTTACCATTTTATAATCAAATTCTCTTATATAATAATACTAATTACCAGCGAAAAAAACTAACATAAAACATGTATAAGTTTTTTCATCTGTAGAATTAATTTTCAAATTTAATTTCAAGATATAAAACAACTTCGAGAAATGAATAGCCAATCAGATTTCCAAGAACAATGATAGCTAGACTTCCGAAATACACTCAACGCCCGATATAAGACCCCCCGGTTTACGATATTCCTATAACTGATGGCATCCGCAGTTTCGTGATGAGAGGAGCCGCGGAGCCGAAAGAGAATATGTGCTCAGCCAAGCGTGACAAACAGTTCGAGGGCCGCACTCTCAGCGCGTTAGTTGCATCAGGCTGCGTCATGCGTCCAAATCAGACAGAAATAGTTCCTGCAACCCTGCCTGTTTACGTTTGGATTCCCCCGATTTGTGTCGAAGGCCAAGGCAAGCCATGCCCGAAACCGGTCTTATATTAAGAGTTGAGTGTATATCCGTACACCACTTTTTTTTTAGATGGAATTAATGTTTATAGAAGAATTAAAAAATTACCCTTCTACTCTTCCTATCCCAGTGATAATTCCTGCTGCAGGCACATCCTCCTTTCCGTACAATTGAAAGCTAGCTAGTTGCGAGAATTCGAGAAAAGGTGAGTTTTTGTCGAGAAGAGTGTTTATTCTGTCACGGGGCAGTAGTTTTCCTTTGCTTGTGTGTCTTTCTCTCGCCTTCCGACCGCCGCCTTCCACGATTTTCTCGGTTATACCCTTCAATTGGTCGACTAGGACCTTCATTTGTGCATAATTTTCCTGTTAAATTAAGTACATTTAATTATTTAGTGTCTCAGGTGAAGAATAGAAATGGCCTGCAAATTAGAATTGATTTTAAATTAGAATGATAGGGATCACAGCGCAAAAGGAGCTCAAAATAAGGAAAAGATTAAATATTTAGTTTTACATGTATCTGCAAAAAATGTTAGATGATTTTTTAGAGATTTGCCACTAAAGAATTTATTTTTAAAAATTGGATATACTTAGCTCGTTAGAAATCCATTCACAGCGATAGTAAAAAAGTCCGAACAAAATAAAATTGGTCAAATAAACTATTTTTATATGTTTAAAACCATTCTCATAATCAAGAATATTTTCTCTTTTAAAAAATACCATCATGAATTATTGAATCATGATACTTATTTACATAATAATTTTAAACACAATTTTAGGTTTAAAGTTTTTTTTAAATCTTGAATAATTTAGTTTGAAATCCGTCAAATAAACATTTGTAAATTGTTTATTGATAAGATTTCGAAATAAAATTTCCACAGTTGATAAACTTTGAATATTCAATTTTTTATTTATTTAACTTCGTACATCCTATTTAAAAAAATTGGTGGAACTAAATTCTCGAAAATCTCGCACTCATTGTTGTAGAGTATCTGATGAATTTTGTGAAAAGCGATTTCCAAATGAGGCATTTTAATTCCAAACTTTTTCAATGTTTTTAAACATTATTGATAAAAGAGAACATTAGTTATAAATGTTTTTCATTTGGGAAATAATTATGTTTTTAAAATTAAGCTACCACTCTATAATTTGTAAATTTCTTCACACTATCAAAGAGATGAGAAAAATGAAATTATATACAAAAACTGAATTATTATTTAAGATTTGATTTTAAGGCAACTTTTTTCATTCTTGCAGGATTTGAAAAAACTTTAGCAAAACTTTGAACCATTTCAAAAGATAATTTGAAGTTTTAGAAATTAAATAATTTGAAAATTGAAAACATTTCAAGAAATTTTAAACAAAATGTAGATTTTTGACGACTTTGAAAGGTTTTAAGATAATAAAATTTGGTTGCTAGGATTTCAGAGAAAATTTAAACTGACTTTTTACTTTGAAAAAGTAATTTTAAGAAAATATTACAAAACATGTCACATTATTTCTTAAAATTTCGGAAAAGAATGTATTTTTAATTTTGCAAGATTACTAAATTTCATTAAAAATCCGAATAAGTTTAAGACATATTTAGAAGTTTTTAAATGATACAAAAATAATTTTAAACCTAAAAAGATTTCAAGAAATTTAAAACATAATGTAGATTATTGCAGATTTAAAACAAAAAATTAAGAAGCTTTTTAAGAATTTTGAAAGGTTTCAAGAGAATAAAAAAAATTTCTTAAGATTTCTGGGAAAATTTTGTATGATATTTTATTTTACAAAACTTATTTTAAGAGAATATTTAAAAAGATTTTAAAGCATCACATAAGATTTCCCAAATTGTCAAAAACGAATATTGAAGATTTTAAGACAATTTTAGAGATAATTTCATACAGTAAATATATAAATGTATAATATATAAATATCTTTTAAATTAAATCAAATTTTTCCGAGAGTAGTGTAAACTCTTTTAAAATAAACAATTTTTCTTACAAACTGTCTAGATTCTTTTTTGATATATCTGAAACCTTTGAAAATCTTTTTGAATTTTCTCGAGAAACTTGGGAAAATTATATCCATATAACCTTAAAGAAAATAAACAAAGAAATTTTAAAAATAAATAGTTATTCGAAATTGTTATTAACTTTTATTAACTTTTTGTTGAAATTTTGATTTAACATATCAGAAATTTTCAAAAATCGTTTTTAATTTTTTTCAAGAGTCTCGGAAAAATTATATTTAAATAACCTTAAAACAAATAAACAAACACACGTTAAAATAAATATTTAATCGAAATTTTTACTTTGTATTCAAAAATTGTTTCCCCCTCAAACTGAAAAACTATACGCGCGATTGATGGTAGTTTTCCTAAAAAAGTGTTCACCCTCTAATACTACTTTTAAAAACTACTATAATTATATTATAACTGTTTCAATTTTATATTGGACAACTTCTGTCTCTAGTTTTCACATTTTTAAAATGTTTTAATCTGAGAGTTATTTTTCACGAAAAAAGGGAGGAATACATTCTTTCAAATAAAATTAATGTAAATACCATATTGAATGCAATATGAGAGACTTTATATTCCTTAGATTTCAAGTAGAAATATATATTGAATTTTCAACAAACAAGATTAATTTTCTAACAAAAAAAAAAAGAATTTTCAACAAAATACATCAATTTTCTACCAAATAATTGCATTTTAACCTTATAAAGAATACATTTATAGCCAAAAATGAAACAGTGCAATTCTTAGATAAAAAAAACTAATTTGTAACAACAACAAAAACTGAATTTTTAACATAAAAGTTAAATTTGAAACTAAAGAGGTGTATCTTCAAAAAATATGAATTTTTGACGAACAAGTTCAACTTTCAAACAATTAGTTCAACTGTTAACTAAAAAATATGACTTTTTAACCAAATAGTTAAATTTTCAACCAAAAAGATTAATTTTTCAGCAGAAAGATGTTTTTTTTCAGAAAGATGAAAAATGTTCTACTAAAAAACACTTATTTTCAAGAAAATACATCATTTTCAACAAAATTGTTGAATTTTAAAACCAAAAGGATGAATTATATACAAAACGGTTGAATTTTCAAATCAAAAATATGATTTTTTGATCAATTAATTAATTTTCTACCAAAAAGTTAAAATTTTATAAAAATAGTTTAATTTTTAACCAAATAATTAAATTCAAACAAAAAATGTAAATTTTGAACAAAAAAGTTAATTTTCAACCAAATAGTTTAATTTTCTACCAAACTGTTGATTTGCATTTTTTACAAAAAGGGTGCATTTTAATCAAAGAAGATTAATTTTCAACCAAATCACATGAATATTCAACTAGAAAAAACCAATTTTCAATAAAAATATTAACTTTTAACAAAAAATGGAAAAGTTTCATTGTTAATTAGAAACATTAATTATCAAACAAAGAAACGAATTTTCAACAAAATAGTTACATTTTCAACAGAAGAGATATTTTCAACTAAAATGATGAATCTTCAAAAAAGTACTTTTTAACGAAAGAGTTCAACCAAAAAGATGACTTTTTAACCCGGAAGATTAAAAAATATGAATTTGTAACCAAATAGTTAAATTTTCAACCAAAAAGATGAATTTTCCAGTAAGAAGATTAATTTTCTACCAAAAAACACGAAATTTCAACAAAATATATCAATTTTCGACCAAACTTTTGCATTTCAAAGCCAAAAGGACGAATTATGTACAAAATGGTTGAATTTTCAACCAGAAAATATGATTTTTAAACAAAAAAATTAATTTTCTACCAAAAAGATAAATTTTCACAAAAGTAGTTTAATTTAAACAAAAAAGTTAATTTTCAACCAAGAAGATTAGTTTTTGACATAAAAAACGAATTTTTAACCAAATACATGAATGTTCAACTAGAACAGATTAAATTTCAATACAAAATATTCGATTTTCAACCAAAAATGGAATAGTTACATTGCCAGTTGAAAAAATTAAGTCTTGACCAAAAAAAAACAACGAATTTTCAACAAAATAATAACATTTTCAACCAAATACTAGAATTTTTAACTAAACGAGATGAATTATAAACAATAATTATAATAGTAGACTTTTCAACGAAAGGTAGTTGATTTTTCTTCTTGGGTTCTATTAATTTAGTTCGCATCTAAGCGAAAACCCAAGAAAAAGGGGAGAAAGGATATGTTTCTTGAAAACAGAGAAAAAAAGAATTCTTTAAAATTTATCACCAGGAAACGTATTACTTGTTGTTATACTTCTGTTGCGATATATTGTTTACTTTGATTTTGTACTTTATTTATTTACAAATAATTTTAATTTTTAAAAGTTATTAATACTATATAATTACGACTTTCCTCAATTAATGTCTTCTTTCCCATCACTGATTCTTGTGTTTGGTGATAAAAGAAACAAATCCGTGATTCTATAGTATTTCCATCGTAATTCAAATATTTTATTTGCAAATGCCGTACATTTAAAGAAGCATTAAAAATTGGAAAAATTTAAATTAAACTAGTTTAAAATTTTACTATTTCAAATTTAAAGCGTTAAAGTTGAGCAATTTAAAATTTAAAAAGTTCAAAACGGAATAATGAAAGATTTACAACGCTAGCAATTAAAAATCTTTCAGCTGAATGAAAATTATTTTGTTTTGTGCAATTTTTAATTGAAAATCATAAGTAGAGTAATTTTAAGTTTGAAAAGTACAAAAATTTTCGTTTTGAATTAAAAGCGTATGAAATAAAACGATTCTAAAAATAAAAATCATAACAAGTTAAATGATTTTTAATTGAAATGCTAAAAATGTATTATTGCCACATTAAAATAATATAAAATTGTACCATTCAAAAACTTTTAATTAGAAAAGGTTCAAAATTGAATACTTTAAAATTCAACCCCTCAAAATTTGAGAATTTGGTATTGAAGGAGTTTAAAAAAAAAGAAAAGTTGTTAATGAAAAGCTATTAAATCAAAGTTTAAGGGGCCGTAAGACCTGAAAAAACTATTCCTCAAATTCCAATAAAAACCCTGCCTGCTATTTAGAATTATGTTAATTTTGTTTCTCATTTTTTCCTATTTTCCATTTTATTTTTCCAAATTTATTTTCAAGTTTTTTAATAATTTCACATTTTGAATTTTGAAATTTAAAGTCCTTAGCAATAATAATTTTAAATGAAGACTTAAAAAATTGAACAATTTTCGATTAAAAAATTATAAATATATAAATACATATTAATATTAATTTTATATTTCAATTTAAAATTTGCCTAAGACAAAAGAAATGTATTGCTAAATTTACGGTTATTTAAACGTTTTCACATTAAATCGGTTATTTTGAACAAAAATCATTAAAGTTCAAACATTTACAATTTAGAACAATTGATTCTTACGTTATGTTAGTGCTTTTTGTCGTAATTATTGTTATTTTAAAAAAATTACCTTCCAAAGAACAGTTACAATTTGCAACAACTTTAGGTTATTTCAGTGTATTTAACCTGAGATCGGTATTTTCAAAGAAAAATCATTAGAAATAAATTCAATAATTTTTGGTTGAAATAATGAAATTTACATGCTTGAAGAATTTCGGATTATGTTAGTGTTTTTCGTAACAAATTTACATCTTTATTAGAAAATAATTAGATTTCAAAGAGGATTCATCAGTTTTAACAATTTTAAGTTATGTTGGTGTTTTAGAACGAAAATTGGTATTTAAAAAAAATATATTATAATTGAACAACATTTAGACACTTGTAACAATTTTGGATTATGTTAGTGTTTTTCGTCGGGAAAAATTGAATTTTCAACAGTTAAAAATGGAAGAACATTGCAAATAGAAGACAATTTTTGATTTATTTTTAATTGTTGTATATTCAGCTTTTAATTTTCTTCCATTTTCAACAGTTTAAAATTTAACTTTTGAAAATTTAGCGCTTGAAAATTAAGCTGTTGATAATTGAGGAAAAGTGAAAATTCCATTTTGAACTGTTGTGAACTAAAGAAAAAATCGAATTTTTATTATAAATAAGTGTTAAAAATGTAATATTTACATAATTTTACATGAGGATTTAAGAAATAAACATTCCAATCCATAAAAGAAATTTTGAAAAACTAGATTTTTTTCAAAAGTGGGTCGCCATTGGTAAACACTGTTTTGGCAAATTAAGAAATTCTCAGTAGGTAATTTATGAGATTTAAAAAAATTCCAACTTTATCTCCGTGTTAAAAAAAAAACATTTGTTTAAAAGAAGATTTTGCACACTTAAATAATTTTGTATTACGTTATGTTACTGTTCTTCGTCTAAAATTGCTATTGTTAATCAAAAATAATTAGAATTCAAAGAATATTGACAATATTTGTACAATAATAGCGGTTTTTATCGGAAATCGGTTATTTTAAACAAAAATCATTTGACTTCGACTTAAAAAATTAAACTTACAGTTTTTGAACATCTTTAGGTAATGTTAGTGTTTTTCGTCAAAAATTATTGATATTTTTAATAAGAAATTATTATATCTCAAAGAATATTAACAATTTTTAACAACTTTAGGTTATGCTGGTGTGTAATTTCACCAATATACCAGTAATTTTAGGTTACGTTAGAATTTTGCATCGAAAATTGGCAATTTTCAAAATAATATCATATAGCAAGGCTTAGAATTTTTGTAAAATTTTAGTGTTATTCGTCAGAAATTGGTATTTTCAATTAGAAAATTTATATTTCAAAGAATATTCACAAGAATTAATAAGCTTTACAAGCTTGAAAAATGTCAGATTTCGTAAGTGTTTTTCGTTAAATAATGAAGTTTTGATTTAAAAATCATTATATTTCAAAAAAGGTTTATAATTTTAGAACAATTCTGGAATATTATAGTGTTTTTCGCCGAAAATTGGCATTTTTAATTAAAAAATTGTATTTCAAAGAAGATTCACAACTTTTCAAAGAAGATTGATAATTTTTTAACAATTTTTGGTAATGTTAACATTTTTTAGAAGAAATCGATTATTTAAAAAAACGATCAGTCAATTTTACAGAAGATTTATAATAGGGAACAATTTTTGGTTATTTAATGTTGGTTTTTCGTCGGAATTTTATATTTTTAATAACAAAAAATAAGATTTTTTAGATTATTATTTATTCATTAAATTAACAATTTGTGTAAAATTGTTGGTTTTGTTGGCGTTTTATACTGAAAATCGCTAGATTTTAAAGATTTACAATTTTGGAACAATCTTGGGTTATATTAACATTTTTCGCCAGAAAGAGGTGATTTAAAAAAAAACATTAGGTTTAAAAGAAGATTTACCATCTTAAACAATATTTTTGTTATGTTACATCAGTGATTTTCGTCTAAAATTGTTTTTGTTGATAAAAAATCATTAGATTTCAAAGAATACGTACATTATTTGAACAGTAATAGGTTAAATTAGTGCTTTTTATCAAAAATGCAACGGTTTAATTATCTATATATCGTACAAAAATATTATATATACATATATATTAATTCTTAAGATATTTTCATGAAATATCAAAAACATAATCCTTGCCCTTTTTCATTATTATGTTAGGTAATAGATTCTATGAAATACAACATTTTTTAAATAATATTAGTTTTATATTTTAATTTATAAATTACGTGAGACAAAAATAAAGAATAAAAAAAAATATAAAATAATCACGCGCGTTTTTTTTCTAGTAATAAGAAAAATTTCAAGTTGCCGCATAATCGAGTGAAATAAAAAAAACGAGGTTCAAAATAACTTGCAGAAGAATATCTTTGATAGAAGGCATACAGTTTTTAAAAACTTTGGGTTATGTTAGTGTTTTTCGTCGGAAATTCGTATAACAAAAATGCAACGGTTTGATTCTGATATAAATGTTTATCAATTTATTATCAAAAATATTGTATTTTAATTTTGGTTCGAGGTTAGATTGCAGAATAGGGGCGTCACCTCTGTTTTGTCTGGGAAAATTTTTTTCTCCAGCAACAAACTATTGGAATGTGTAATTGAACGATAAATGAAGCGATTTGATCAGGAAAACGTTCAAAATTATTGTTACTTTTGTTACTACGATGTCTCAAATATGGGTCTGTCACGATACCGGAATTATCATATTTAACTTAAAGTTTAGGTGTTTTTAAACATCCGTACGGCCAGAAACGGTGTAAATAATTGAAATCAAATTGTTTTTAATTAATCAAAATATATTTAGATATTTTTTTATGCCGACATAAGGTATTATTTTGACAAAAAGGAGACTTTCACGCACATCAGCTCACTTGTGACAAGAGGAGACTGGACGTTGGAAAGGGGTAGGGATTTGACCAAGATTATTTTTGTGACCAGTCTAAGGGGTGCCTTCCCGCCCCCACAAGACGTTGGAAATGGGTAGGGATTTATTCAACATTATTTTTGTGACCATTATATATCTATATTTTACGTGTTTGTCGATCTATTTTTGTGACTATCGATTGCCATCGATAGCCAAGGGCCCTTTCGTCTCATATCGTGACAGACCCATATTTGAGACATCGTAGTGACAAAAGTAACAATAATTTAAAACTTTTCCCTTATCAAATCGCTTCATTTATTGTCCAATTAAAAATTCTGATAGTTTGTTGCCGAAAATTTTTTTTTTTCCAGCCAAAACAGAGGTGACGCCCCTATTCTGCAATTGCACCTGGTTCGATTTTATATTTTAATTTAAAAGTTGCAACAACAAAAAATATATTGCTAAATATTACAATTTTTTTTTTGAAACTAAAAAATTTCAAATTGAATCTTTTACAAATAGAATAAATTATTTAAACTAAAGCCATATTTGAATAGAACTTGAAATTAAATAAAAGCGTCTTGTAAAATCAATTATTGTTCAATTTTTAATACTGGAACAGTGCAATTTTAAAAATAATTATTTTAAATTTATAGTCAACTGGTCATAGTGAATTGCAGTTTTGTAATTTTTGTATAGTTGATTGATATTCTTTTGTTTTTGGCAAGATTTTATATACCTAATCTCTAAAAAAATAAGTCCAATAATGAATCAAATAATAAAAAAAACAATGAACACGTGTTAATTCTAGAAAATTCATATATTATAGAACCTAACCTGATACGTGGCTGTATTGACATCCTGAGGAGTACCGATAACTGGAACTTTATGATATTTTCTCCGAATAGTCCTCAGGTTATTAACACTATATTTAACATAACGTAAATTTCGTAACATGATTATTTAAAAAATATAAAAAATTAAATTAAACCACTTAATCAAAACTGGGAAATCAATAACACACCATAAACACTCAATAACACTGCACATCCAAGCAAAAAATCTCCCACGACCGCAGCGCTCCCTCACGGAAAAAAATGTAAATAAACGATAGATCGCAAAAACCCCGCGACAATTTGAATTGCATTCTATAATGAGGCTGATGTAAACTATAATAATATTTTGAACTTAGTAGAAATCTGACAAAAAATTATTAAATGATTCCAAAAGATATTCTTAGATCTAAAGTACTTTCAAAAAACATTAATTTTAAAAAATGCTGAAAATTCTAAAACTTGAAATTACATTATTTTTTGTATTATACAACATTAATGAATATTCAACAAAAAGTTTGAAGAAATTCAAATTGAAACTCAATTGAAATTCAGGTGAAAATTATACGAAATTTCACGATTCAACTTTGAAATTTTATCAATTACTAGAAAACAAACATGCGCGCGAATTGTTTGTCTTCTGGAATTTTTAAAATAAAATGTAAAATTAATACAAAATTTTATTATTTCATAGTATCTATTATCTTAAATAATAGAGAAACAAGAAAAATATTTTTGATAATTGATGAAAATTGATGCCTTCAACTTTAGAATTTATATATAAATAATATTTTTGTATAATATGCAGACAATCAAACTGCCGCATTTTTGACAAAAAATACTCATTTCTGATGAAAAACATGAACAAATTGTTTCAAACTTGTAAATTTTATTATTTAAACAAAAATCATTGGATTCAAAATCTAATGATTTTTTGTTTAAAAATACCGAGTTCAGAAGAAACAAGCCAACATAACCTAAAGTTGTTGAAAAATGGTAAGTATTCTTTAAAATCTAATAATATTTGATTAAAAATATTAATAATTTCTGACGAAAAACGCACTAACATAACATAATAGAATATTGCTAAAAGACTATGTTTTCCTTAAAATCTAATTATTTTTCTTTAAAATAACCGGCGTCCTGTAAAAATAAACGTTAATATATAACTGTTCAAAAATAGCAAATTTAACTCTCATGACTTTTGTGTTAAAATACTATTTTTTGGTCAATAACGCTAGCATAACCTAAAATTGTCAAAAAAATTGATCTTTTTTTGAGTTCTTTAAACTTGAAAATATCAATTTCTGGATTAAAACGCTAACATAATCTAAGATTGTTCAAATATATGTGTTCTTTGAAATCTAATTTTTTAGAAATTAGAAATGCAAATTTCCGACGAAAAATACTAATAACAATCCAAAATTTTTAAAAGATTCTAAATTCTTGTCAAATATATTATTATTATTAATGATCTTTTTTACCAATTTTTGGTGTAAAATGCTAACGTGAAATAACATTCTTAAAAACTTATGAACCTTCAAAATTAATGTTTAAAATAACATATTTCCTTTAAGTAACGTTAATAAGCTGACTATCTGCTATACAACATACCCTAACAGTGTTAAAATTTTTAAATCTTTCTTGAAATTAAAAAAAAATTAAAAATATAAATTTTGAACGAAAATCACTGACCTTCTTCAAAAACTGTTAAAATGTCTAAATATTGTTCAAATTATAATTTTTTTTTAATGCCAATTTTTTTTCAAATAATAACATAACCTAAGAGTGTTAAAACAAGTGGATCTTCTTGGAAAATCTCATTTTTTATAATTAAAAATACCAATTTCCGACGAAAAACACTACATATAATCCAAAAATATTAAAAGATTCAAAATCTTGTACAAATTATTACTGTGATTTTTGTTTTGAACTACCAATTTTTTTGTGTAACCCGCTAACATAAAATAAAATTCTTAAAAAATTATAAACCTTTATTAATATTATTTGAAATATCAATTTTTTGTGTGAAACGCTAACATAACCTGAGATTGTTAAAAAATTATGAATCTTTAAAATCTAATATTTTTTGTTTAAAAGCTGCTAAACGGTAAAAAAAAACCGTTAAAAAACGCTAACAAAACCGAAAAACGTAATATGTTGATAAAATTTTCAGACTTTTAAATCCAATAATTTGTGATTCAAAATACCCACTTTCGGGTGTAAAATCCTTACATAACCTAAAATTCTTGAAATGCGTAATCATGATGGCGATTTTTATTTGAAAATGCTAATTTCCAGTAAAAAAAACTAACATACAACATGTATAATATGTACAATAATTTATTGGATAATTTTATAGTTTTATTTTAACCTCGCAAGAATATTAAGCAGCAGAAATGTTTATTAGCAAAATGTTTTCTATGATTGTTTTTAATAAATGGGATTACTGATACCTTTAATTTGAAAAATTCCAAATGTAACATCTTAGAGACATTTCGTATTTTTATATAGAAAAGGAAATTAAACTAATTATAAGTTTCTAAATTACATAAGCTCAAAGTAAAATTATAGGCAACAATTACTGGAAGCAGAAAAGTTATGCTTTTAGTCTACAATTCGTTTTAAGTACATTTTCTTACTTAATAATGAGTATTAATTCGATACTCAATCATTAACTCAAATTAAATATTGAAAAAAGTTGTAATATTTTCTGTTAAATAATCCCATATTCATTTGTTTAAGAAAAAAGAACACCGCGAGAGAAAGAATCTTTTTTGTCGTCGAAATTCGATCGAATTAATCTAATTTTAAATCCTATTTAGTTAGTCCGAATGGCTGCTGATGACAGCACGTATGTGTGGAGTAAAGATAACACGTGGTAGCTCCGGAATCCGGATTCCTGTGAAGTAGAGGGTTTTACGGTCATTATTGTGGAATGACTCTTCTGACAAGTCGAACTTCTGCTGGCGCTCCTTTAATTGTTTGATTTCCTCATTTGCAAGCATTAGTTCATCACGCAAACGATCTAGCTCTGTTCCAAGAAGGTCAGTTTGCGAAGCCGTGCCTGTTTCCTCTTCGATTTCCACTTTAATTTCTTCAATTAAGATATCCTCCGAGTGGCTGTCTGTATCAAGAGGTTCAGCAATCTCGACCTGAAAAAATTAATGTTATTTCGTACATTCATTGTATCATCAGGGTGGATATTCGGCGGACGATTTCTAATTCCCGGTCATTTCCCGGTTTTTCCCGGTCAACTAAAAGTAACATATTCATATTTGCCGGTAACGCAAACATTTATTTTAATTCATGGCGTTAATTCTAAACATCCTTCAACACACATAAAAAAATGATAAATGATGTTAACGAAAAAAACCCGGAAAAATGGACTTTTTCAATAAAAAATGCATAAAAAATTCAATTTTAAATATTTTTGAATAAATTTTGCGGGATTATTTTCTTGAAGTACCACACTATCAAGGAAAAATATTAGTTTATAGTGGAGTAGAAAAAAGTATATTTATTTTTCTATATGAATTCACACGATTTTGAAAAAAATGAAGGTATTGATTATTATAAGAAATATGGGTCTATTTTCAAAATAATCGTTTTATTGACAGCTTTTTGAGTTATTATCGCACAAAATAATGTAAAATTATTATACAAATATAAAAGAAGTTACAAGATTTTAGGAACAAATATCAATCTACATAGGCGCAGGCAACGCACAAAGGCGATCGATGTTTGTTATACATAGGGCGTTCGCACGAAGCGCACCCATATTCATGATTTTTTATCTCAAGCGTCTCCGGATTGTCCTTATTAATGCCCAGTATTCCTGCGATCCCCAATTTTAACTCTGGACGTAGAGAAAATATCGTGTACGTACTGTGCACATGGGGTATTTCACACCCCACAATTTCCGAACGTCAACTTTTCACCATTGCCCAGAGCAAACTAAAGCCGGGTGGGCAAAACTATGTATAGTATCTTGAAATGTTATTCCTAGACTACATGTGAATGGCAGCACAGGTCACGATTCGCATTGTACGTATTAGAAAAACGCGTTTGAAAATACGTTGGGGTATCTCATACCCCCGGTGCACAACAAAGGTTAAACTTTTTGTTGAAAACATTAATTTACAACAACAAAAATAACGGATTTTCAAGAAAATAGTTCAATTTTCAACCTAAGTGATGAATTTTCAACTAAAATGAAGACACTTCAACTGGAATAGTTGAATTTTAAATCAAAAAGATGAGTTTCCAACTAAAAGAATGAATCTTCATCTGAAATAGTTTAATTTTCAAAAAAAATAATAATTTTTACGAGAAAAGATGAATTGTTAACCAAAACTTAAATAATTAAATTTTAAATTAAACAAATTATTGATCAACCATTCAGATCAATTTTCAACAAAAACTATGGAATATTCAATTGGAATAAGTGAAATTTTCAGTTAAAAAAATTACTTTCCACAAAAATAATTTTCAAAAAAATACTTACATTTTCAAACAAAGTGATGAATTTTCAACTAAATTTGTAAATCTTTAACTGGAATAGTTGAATTCTAAACCAGAAAGATAAATTTTCAACTAAAATGATGAATCTTTAACTAGAATAGTTGAATTTTTGACCAGAGATGAATTTTCAACTAAAAAAGATCATTTTTCAACCAACAATTGAATAATTAAATTTTTAGTCCAAAAATGAATATACAAGCAAAAAGATACATTTTTAACTAAAATTATGGAATATTCAACTTGAACAATAGTTACATTTTCAGTTCAAATAAATAATAATTTTAAACCAAAAACGAAACAAATTTTTAAGAAAGTAGTTAAATTTTCGGCAAAAAAATTCCTTTTCAGGAAAAGAAAAAATAATTTTTTAATCAAATACCTCATATTTCAACCAAAGAAATGAATTTTAATTAAAATGATGAAGCTTCAACCAGAAAAATTAATTTTTAACAAAAGAGTTTAACTTTCAACCAAGTAATTTGATTTCCAACCTAAAAGATGAATTTTCAATTAAATGATAAATATTTATCTGAAATACTTGAATTTTTAACCAGAAAGAAAAATTTTTAAACAAGAAGACTAACTTGCAAATAAAAAGATAATTTTCTACCAAAAAAATCGCTTTTTAACAAAATATGTGGATTTTCAACGAAATAGTTGAATTTTCAATTGAAAAAAACAAACAAATTTTCATCCAAATTGTTGAATTCTGAACAAGAAAATATCAATTTTCAACCAAAAATGGACATTCAAATTTTCAGTTAAAGGAAATATTCAACCAAACTGATGAATTTTGCACTAAAATGATGAATCTTCAACTGGAATAGTTGCATTTTAATCCAAAAAAGATAGATTTTCAACCAAAAATAGAATAGTTAATTTTTCTGTTAAAAATCTAAAATCTGCGAATGTAGATAAAGTGGAAATCACTTTTGTAAATTGACCAAAATTATTAAAATAATGAAAACTTGAATTTTTCTGCGATCAGAAGTAAATTTCCGGTTTTTAAATTAAATTATCGGTAATTTCCCGGTTAATAAAGTTCCCGGTCATTTTCCGGTCAAGTCGCCACCCTGATAATTTTTTAAAAATGTGTTTGCTATATCTTCTTACCCTTTTTTTCCGCCTTTCGTGCCGTTCAAGAGCAGATGGTCTTTTCAAATCTGTGCCCACGGCATAATCTAAATTTTTGCAAGGAATCCAGTCCGGATGGTTTATATCGGTAAGTTCAGCTGGACGACCTAATAAATGATTAAGAAAAAATTGATTCATTGTAAATAATACATGACTTGCACTTGGTGGTGCAAAAATATCACGACAGAAAGCGCGGCCGCTCATCGGCCCTGTTTTAACATTATCTCGTATGGGACCTTTTACAAATACTTTTTAAAATGTTATTTTTCAATGAACAAAAAAAATAATGCTGAAAATATTAGAATAGATTAACAGACATTTAATAATATATTATTATATATTTATTTATATTATATATTATTTATATATATTAATTAATAATAATATTCTGAGGAACTAAACTCAAGGTCTTTTGAAAGTTTTCCAAATCAAGAAATCAAGTTTTTCCAGGTCTCCTTTTTTTACATAAAATAATGAAATAACCGTTTGTTATACATGTAAAAAAAATGAGCTAATTAATTCTTTATCGGCCAAAATGTCTAAAGAAAGCCGAACTATACATATAAAAAATTCTTAATTTTTTGCGAACGTAAGTCGTCTTTATGAAATCTTTGAAAATATTTTTAAATGTTTGTAATGTCTTTGAAATCATTAATATCTTTGAAATCTTTTGAAGTATTTAAAATCTTCGAAAATCTTGACATTTCTGTGAAATCTTTGAGAAATTTTTTGGAATCTTTAAAATTTTTTGTAAAATCCTTGAAATTTTTGAAATCTGTATGAAATCTTTGAAATATTTCTTTAATCTGAAATGTATTCAAATATTTAAAATCTGGTGTGCTGTATCCTTTTTGAAATCTTTTGAAATCCTTATGAATTCTTTGAAATATTTGTGAAATTTTTCTGAAATCTTTTGTATAGGTGGTATGCAAGGGTTCTTCAAACTGACTCCCTCCTGCCCGCACCGCCCGCAAGCTGTAACGGCGGCCATATTGATACCCCTCAGTCACTCTTAGTGCTTTTGCAATATAGACAAAATACGGAAAAATGTCAAATATATTTGGTAATAATCATTCTGCTAGCCTCACGGGTGATGATTTTACTAGATATAAAGTTAAAGTTGCGTTATATGAAGGTGTTGATCACATATCCTGCTCACAGTCGACTGATGGATATCAAATCTATATCCCAGATCCTGCTCTGTCAAACCTAATCTCAACTTCATCATAAAAATCAACAACTCTTGAAATTTTGATAAAGAGCAGTTTGAGGAAGACTTTGCTTTATCCTGAACTAGATAAAAAAAACATGCATCAAAAGTTGCAAAGTTGGAACACCTGTGTAAAATTTAACCTTCGCATCTTTTCTTTCCAAATTAGCCTGGTTCAATGTAATTTCAGACAGTTTTTTTCTTCAAAATTTCGGAATAGTGCAATCTTGCTTCATTGTCGCTGGTTAGAAGTTTAATTTTATCCATTAACTCCTCTTCCCTAGCCTCAAACTTTTTTTGCTGTCATCAAACTCTTTTTTCAAAATATTAACCTTTTCCTCATATTCTAACAATTTATTTTCTAACATACGCATTTTTTCATTCAATGATGAGAGTTCTTCTAAATCCTCTTCTTCATGAATTAAATCCGACGGCTGATCACTTTCCATATTGGGTAATCTGATGCTTGTAAAATTATCTTGGCGAGCTAAGGCACGATGGTACCTTGCGCTTGACCAGCTTGGATTTAATTTAAAATCTTCATAACCTAACTGCATGCAGGGGGCCCAATCCGGATTTGTGTCATCAAATAAATTCGCTGGCTTTCCTGGGAAATAAGAGAGAGAGATAAAAGGGTTGCAAAAAATTCGAATGTAACATAATTGTAATAGAATTTTTTTTAGTTTTAACTGAATTTGAATTTAAAAAATATATATAATTGTCAACAAAATAGTTAAATTTTCAACCAAAGAGATGAATTTTCAACTAAAATGGTGAAATTTCAACCAAGAAAATTAATTTTTAACAAAGTAGTTCAACTTTCAACCAAATAGTTGAATTTTCTATTAAAAAAGATAAATTCTCAGCGAAAAATGTGATAGTTGAAATTTCAACCAACAAAATTTTAATTTTAAATAAAAAAACAGCTGAATTCAACCATAAAAAAAACAACAAATTTTCAACGATATAGTTGAATCCTCAACCAAAACAGATTAATTTTCAATCAAACAGTTGCATTTTTTATTGAAAGAGATTGAATTTCTATCAACAGTTGCACTTTTAACAGAAATACATTAAATTTCGACGAAAAGAGATTTTCAAGTCAACAAAGGAAAAACATTTCAAATAAATTGTTGGATTTTCATTAAGAAGTATGATTTTTTTACAAAATTGTTGGATGTTTAACAAAAATTTGAATTATCAACTGAGAAAGATATATTTTTAACCAAGAATAAAATAGTTTAATTTTAGGGCTGTTGGACCTCAAAATTCAATCGCCTCATTTTACTCAATAAATATTAGAAGCCCTGGCGAAAGTATCAGATAGGAATTCCTTCCGAATCATTCCGGAATCTGTATCCGAACCAATCCGAGTCAATTCGAACCAATCCGAAAAGAGTTCTACATTTCGTTTGACCCAAATCGTTTAAAAATTAATCCGACTCAATTCGATTCAATCCGAACTCCAAAACGAAGCAAACCGAACCAAAGTTTCAATCCAAATGAATCTGAACTCGGATTGATATACACTGGATTTTCAATCCGAATGAATCCGAGTTCGGATTGAATTGGATACATTCGGATTGAAAATCGTTTTAGGTCAATCGGAGTTCGGATTCATTCGGATTGAAAGTTTGGTTCGGATTTATTCGGATTGGAAGTTCGGATTGAGCTGCATTCATTTTTGACCGATTTGGATCGAACGAAATGTAGAAATTTTTTCGGATTGGTTCGGATACAGATTCCGGAATGATTCGGATTGGTGCGGAAGGAATTCCTATCCGATACTTTCGTCAAGGATAAAATATTTTTAAGACACATTTGAAAATATGACTAAACGCAAAAATGATTAAAATTAAGTAGTTTTTCGCTATGTAGACAGATGTCTATTTAAAAAAGGATCTGGACTTAGTGTTTTTAAAATATTTACTTCTAGTATTTATTGAGTGAAATAAGGAGATTCAATTTTGAGGTTAGAGCTCAAGTCCAACAGCCTTAGCTAAAAAAATTATTTAAAGTTTAAATAAAAAATTCCAAAGTTTAAGATATATATATATATATATATATATATATATATATATATTTATTTATTTACAGAAAAAAATCTTCCTCATTTCAGTGTATGGAATTCCATCCATACACACTCCGTCGCCCCTGTGTTCAAAGCTCTACAATGTTTAAAGCACAAGAAAATTGATATAATTTTTACTTACCCCCACGAAAATGTTTACTGCAAACTTTAGTATAATGCTTCACGTCTTTTTCTTGCAAATTCTTGCGATTAATACGTTTAATCCAAAGCGCTCGTCGTCGGGTAGATAATTCCAGAGTTTTACTGCACTGATTTCTTAAAATAGCCGGTATTTTAAAAAAGCGAACTCCTGAATTCTTCGCTGGTTTTTTAGAGCAGCCAAATATGGTACAAATAACCATCGTGGAAACGAAAATTTAAAAAATTAATGTAATAAAAGTGAGAAACACAGTCACTTCCCATACAAAACAAGACCGTCTGGGGTATCAATATGGCCGACTAGTCCGTTGAGTGCGGCAGAGAGGTACAGGCGGAGGGCGCTGTGACGTCACGTGCATACAACTTATTAGGTATTTCACGTTTGGTGGGGGAAATCCAAGATGTCTACACGCCTAGGGCCAGACAATAATACTAATTGCATGGGACAAAACCTTATTTTTAAAAAAAAATGTCGAAAAAAAGGATTTTTCACGATAATCAAAATAGACGAATTTTCAAACAAGAAGAATAATTTTCCACCGAAAAGAAGGATTTTTAACCAAATAGTTGAATTTTCAACTAAAAAGGTACATTTTCAAAGCAACAAAAAACGAATTTTCAACAAAATTGTTAAATTTTCAACTGTAGAAATGAATTTCCAACTAAAAAAATAAATTTTCAACTAAAAATGAAATATTTAAATTTTCAGATCAAGAATTGAATTTTTAACAAAATAGTTCAATGTTCAACGAATGAAATAACTTTTTAACTAAAAAGGTAAATTTTCAAGCAACAAAAAAACGAATTTTCAACAAAATTTTCAACTATATAAATGAATTATCAACTAAAAAAATAGATTTTGAACCAAAAATGGAACAGATAAATTTTCAGTTGAAAAAAAATTAATTTTTAAACAAGCAATATCGTATTTTCAACAAAATAGTTAAATTATCAACCAAAAACAAAAGAATTTACAAACAAAAAGAATAATATTTCACTAAAAAAGACTAATTTTCAACAAAATAGTTAAATTTTCAACCAAACAAATGAATTTACAAACAAAAATAATAATATTCTACCAAAAAGAAGAAATTTCAACAAAATACACGAACTTTCAATCACATAGTTGAATTTCCAAATAGAAAAGATTTTTTAACAAAAATGGAATAGTAAAATTTTCAGTATAAAAATAATTTTCAACAAAAAAAAACGAAGTTTCAACAAAATATTTAAATTTGCAACCAATGAAATTAATTTTCAACCAAAAAGATGAATATTCAAGCAAATAGTTTTCTATCAAAAAGACGAATTTTAAACTAAAAAAAAAATTAATTTGCAAACACAAAAAAAACAATTGTTCAACAAAATAGTTCAATTTTCAACAAAAAATGGTATAGTTAAATTTGAAATGTCAAGTGCTTGAAATTTAAAATTTTTTAATCAGTTCTCCAATTTAAAAAATTTCAGACTCAAATTTTGAAAATTGGAGAATTTCAAAGCAATTAAAGTTCAATATTTTCAGATACGGATTTTGAAAATTGGATCATTTAAAATTCAAAAGAATTTAAAATGTATTATTTCCGATTAAGGGCTTTAAAAATTGAATAATTTTATTTTGAATTGAAGAATCTCAAAACTGAATGATTTCAGATTAAAATTTCGAAAATAGGACAATTTCAAATCAATAAAAATGGAATATTTTCAGATAAGGATTTTGAGAATTAGATCATTTAAAATTCAAAGGAATTTAAATTGTATTATTTCTAATTAAAACGTTTAAAATTGAATTATTTTATTTTGAATTGAGGAATCTCGAAACTGAATGATTTCGGATTAAAATTTCGAAAATAGGGCAATTTCAAATCAATAAAAATGGAATATTATGAGATAAGAATGTTGAAACTTGGATCATTTGAGATTCAAAGCACTAGAAATTGTATTATTTCTTATTAAGAGCGTACAAAATCGAAGAACTTAAAATTGAAAACTTTTGAATTTAAATAACTAGCAAAAATTTTTAATTTTTAAATCGGTAAAAATGTATTTTATGGTAAGAGAAAACGGAAGCCCTGGAAGATCGCTCATTTGTAGAAGTTTAAGAACCAATAGTTATAATATTATTCTTATTTAAGTAAGGCGAAACATTAGAATATAAGCAGCGGTTAAGTTAGGTTAAGGATGAAATGTAAATATATGTACAGGGAGCGGAGGCCCTCAAACCCGTAAAAGGGAGAGATTAAATATACAATACAATACAATTCGAAACGATTAAAATTCGACAATGTGAAATTAAAAATTAAATTGAATATTTGAAACTCAAACCTTCTGAAATTGTAAAATTCTAAATTATTATTAAATTAAGAAATGTAAAATTTAACATTAAAATTGATTAGACAAATTTTTCTAAGAAAAAAAAACTTTACCGTAATTTTCACCGTTCAAAATAAAAACATTTTCAATTATGACCCTTGAAAATTGAATTATTTTACAATTTACAATTGTTTTTAAACAGTTTAAACCGATAATACTTTTTTTCTTGTAAGTAATTTCAATATTTGTGACTAAAAAAAATATTTAAAGAGCATGAAGTGTTGCAACAAAATATTGTTTTATTTATTTCTATACATCACTTTATCTTAAAAAAACCTTTTTTTATTTAGAGAGCATCTATTATGTTTTTAAACAGAATACAGAAAATATCTGTTAATCTATTGTAATAGTTTCACCATTATTTTTTCATTGAAAAATAACATTTTATAAATTATTTGTACAAAGCCCCATACGAGATAATGTTAAAACAAGTTATATATTTACGGAAATCTTTTCAATGAGTCAGATAAGACTAGTTAAACTCAGGCTCCAACCTCAAAATTTAATCACCTTATTTCACTGAATAAATACTAGAATTAAATCATTTTCAGATACTATGCAGTACTTCATTTTTAAATTAACGTGTGTATGCAGAGGGAAAAATTGTTTATTTTAATCAGTTTAGCGTAAAAATGAAATTTCAGAATAACTTCAACTAACCTACAAATTCAAAAATTTTATTTTACGCAAAAATGATCAAAGTAAACAGTTTTTCCCTCTGTATTCACATTTTTATTTAAGCCCGGAGTACTGATAAGTAATTTTAAAATATTTAATGCTATGTATTTATTGAATAAAATGAGACAATTGTATTTGGGGGTTAGAACTTGATTCCTTACAGCCTAGTATAAAACGTATCTAATTTACCTTACCTGACATAAAATGTTTCGAGCAAACTTTTGCATTTCTTAGTTGTGATTCACTCAAAGGACCCCGTTTAATTACACTTATCCATTGTTCCTGTCTTCTTCTCGAAAATTCTATTTTTTGCTGAAAAGTGTAGATTCCACCAGGTCTTGCAAACTGTTTGTTTGTTTCTTTTATAATAGCTGGAATTTTATGAAAAGATATTCCAGGGTCCTTTCCTGAGTTCTTCGAACAGCCCACAACAAAACAACAGTTTACCATTTTTTTGGTTTAAATAAAAGAACTATTTAAACTTTTTGATCCTCGAGAAGTACATTCAATGCGATTCACCATATACACGTCTGTTATGTGTAGTGATGGGCACTGCTACTGCTCGGCCTGACTGTGGTAATACCAGAGTCTGGTAATACCGTTCCCTCTACGGTAATACCTGACCTGACCGGTAAGGTCCGGTCATGACGGTAAAAGTTGGTAAAACGCGGTCAGACCTAAATATTTCCAACAGGAAAGTTTTTTTTATAGAAAAAAGTGGTTTAGTTGTTAGGACATTCCCTATGCTAAACTTGTACAAAAAGTTTTTCGGTTCTGAATGTTCCAGTTATTCTCAAAGTTATAAAAATGCGAAAAAGATGAGCATAGCAGACGACACTTTTGACAGTTTCGCGCGAGTTTCGAGGGGAATTTGAAAATGACACTTTACAAATTGACAAATTACATTGAAAATCTGTTGCATTTATTAAGTAATATTTTTAAAATAATATTTAGTAGTGTGCTAAGTTATTTTGATTATCATTTCAATGAATATGACACTTATACATTAGGTTAAGTACTGTGTATCGTATAGGTTATATTCCCTGAATGAAAATACTGTTTTTTTGCCTTTAAATAACATAAAATTGATAAATAATTATTATGAATTTAGATTTATGAGTAATTTGTGTAAATAATGTATTATTTGTTATTATTTGTATTGTCATTGTTACCATTTTTAATGATAATAATTGCCTTATTGAATTTCGTCACATATAAATAATAACAAATAATAAATTCTTTACACAAATTACTCATAAAATCTAAATTCATAATAATTAGATATCAATGTTACTTTATTTAAAGACAAAAAAACAATATTTTCATTTAGGGAATATAACCTATACGATACAAAGTACTTAACTTAATATTTAAGTGTCATATTTATTGAAATGATATTCAAAATAACTTAGCATACTACTAAATATTATTTTGAAAATATTGCTTAGTAGATACAACAGATTTTCAATGTAATTTGTAAATTTGTAAAGTGTCATTTTCAAATTCTCCTCGAAACTCGCGCGAAACTGTCAAAAGTGTCGTCTGCTATGCTCAGCTTTTTGGAATTTTTATTACTTTGAAATTAACTGGAACATTTAGAACCGAAAAAATTTTGTAAAAGTTTAGTATAGGGTATGTCCTAACAACTAAATCACTTTTCTCTATAAAAAAACCTTTTCTGGTGGAAATATTTGGCTCTGACCGCGTTTTACCAACATTTACCGTCATGACCGGTCAAGATTGGTCATGACTGTGAAATACCGAGCAGCGCCCATCACTAGTTATGTGTCTGTTATGCCTAACCCATTCGGCCATTTTGAAGTTTTGTGGCTTAATGGCAATGTCAGAGCTGGCAAGATGTCTGCACGCCGAGGGCCAAGTAATAGGGGAGTTTACCAGCCGCTAGGTAGAGTTTTGAAGATTGGTTGAAAATTTAACCATTTTGGTGAAAATTAGTTCTTTTTGTTGAAAATTAATTAAATAACAATTTAACTATTCATTTTTTATATTTTGAACTAGAAATTTATTAAATGCAAATTTAACTGTGCCAATTGAGCTGCCGGATCGAATAAGGGCACATACAATTATTTCGCCGAGAGTGGGAAGGCCCCTGGAGGTTTTCTGGAACATTTTCGAAATTTAATTTTTAAAGACTATATATAGATGTAGAATTTCATTGCGCATCTTTTTTTCCACTGGCAAAAAGTTGTAGATTTTTTAGTTTTCTAATTAAAGCCAAAAAACTGACTTTTTTGAAAAAATCGATTTTAATTCGTTTTTCACTTCAACTCGTGCTCAGTCAGTCAGTTTTTGTAATTTTTGGATAAAATTTTCAGGGAATGTAGCTCAAAATATCCTTTGCCTGATACAATAAAAGGAATTCAAAAATTTATTTAACAAAAATTGTTAATAATTTTTTTCTGATGCTTGGCGCACATTAGACTTCTCTAACTTACAGCGTTTCGTTTATCGAGCCAATTTTCAGCAACAAAAAACTTCAAGCGGGAAAGTTGTTAAAAACAATACGAGGAAGTTTTCTGGAAAATTTTAGCCCAATCGAACTGATATTTAAGAAATTAATAATGTGTCAAGTCACTAGCGGCTATGCGGTTCGCGCGTGGACTGTAGCGAGAGTCTCAGATCCGATTCTTAATACAGTTCACCGGCGCCACAAATAAAAACTAATCAAGAAATCAGGTAATATCAAAGTATTATGAATCATTAAATAAATACATAACATTGTATTAAAATAATTTATTTCAATTGAGAATCTTTTTCCGTTATTTAATTAATATTACAATAATTGAAAAATATATAAACGTCTTTAATATAAATATTATGCTTTCTGAACTTTTGATTACTAATGAGATCCTTGTTCAAATTTTTTTAGATTATTAATATTACAATACGAACCAAAAACAAGTGCACTTTCTCGACCTTTCACTTTTGTCAATTCCACGAATTTGAAGCATTGAAAAATTCGCGGAATTAGGAATCCGGTGAATCCCAACTATTAGATGTTTATGTTTTGTTTTACTTTTGCACAGTTCGTCGCAAAAATAGAACCAATATGAAATGAATACATTATTTTACATTATGCACATTCATTTATTTATTCATTCATAATACTTTTATATTACCTGATTTCTTAATTAGTTTTCATTTTTGGCGCCGGTGAACTGTATTAAGACTCGGATCTGAGACTCTCGCTACAGTCCGCGCGCGAGTCGTATAGCCGCTGGCGACTTGAGACATTAATAAATTCTTAAATATCAGTTCCATTGGGCTAAAATTTTCCAGAAAACTTCTTTGTACTGTTGCTAACAACTTTCTCGCTGGAAGTTTTTTGTTGCTGAAAATTCGCTCGATAAACGAAACGCTGGAAGTTAGAGAATTCCAATGTGCGCCAAGCATCAGAAAAAAATTATTAACAATTTTTTTTTAATAAATTTTTCAATTCCTTTTGTTGTATCAGTCAAAGGACATTTCGAGCTACATACCCTGAAAATTTTATTTAAAAATTCCAAAAACTGACTGACTGAGCACGAGTTGAAGTGAAAAACGAATTAAAATAGATTTTTTCAAAAAAGTCAGTTTTTTGGCTTTAATTAGAAAACCAAAAAAGCTAAAACTTTTTGCCTGGGGGAAAAATGATGCGCAATGAAATTCTACATCTAGATATAGTCTTTAAAAATTGAAATTAGAAAATTTTTCAGAAAGCCTCCAGAGGTCTTCCCACTCTCGGCGAAATAATTTTATGTGCCCTTATTCGATCCGGCAGCTCAATTTTGATTGAAAATGTATATTTTTTTGTTGATAAATCAACTATTTGGTTGAAAATTCATGTATTTAATAAAAATTCGTATCTGTCCGATGATAATTCATCTCTTTCTTTGCAAATTTATCTTTCTGGTTAAAAATGATTTCTTTGGTTGAATATTTAACTATTTTTGAAAATACGTTTTTCTTTCGCTTGAAAATTTATTTCTCAGTTGAAAATGCATCTTTTTTGGTAGAAAATTCTTCTTATTTGAAAATTCATCTATTTTGGTTAAAAATTCATTTCTATAGCTGAAGATTGAACTATTTTGTTGAAAATATGTTTTTTTGTTGTTGTTAAAAATTAATTTTTTAAACTGGAAACTTAACCAAATAAAAATTTAACTATTCCATTTTTTATTGAAAATGTATCTTTTCTTGTTGATAAATTAAACATTTGGTAAAAAATTCATGTATTTTAATGAAAATTCGTCTCTTTGCGTTGAAAATTAATCTTTTTAGTTGAAAATGTATCTTTTTGTTTAAAAACTGATTTTTTTGGTTGAAAATTGAACTATTTTTTTGAAAATTCGTTTTTTTTAGCTTGAAAATTTGTCTTTTTTTAAGTTTAAAATTTATCTTTTTTCATATAAAATTATTTTTGTTTGAAAATTAATCATCTGTTTTGGTTGAAAATTAATTTCTATGGTTGAAAATTGAACTATTTTGATGAAAATTTGCTCTTGTTAAAAATTAATCTTTTAAACTAGAAACTTAAGTATAATATGCTAAAATTTTCACATAAAAAAATTTCTTTAGTTGAAAATTCATCTTTTTGGTAGAAAATTATTCTTCTTGTTTGAAAATTCATCTCTTTGGTTAAAAATTAACTTTTTATTTGTTGATAATTCGTTAAACATTAATCATTTAGATTGAAAATTCGCCTTTTTTGTTGAAAAATCATTTCTTTGGCTGAAAATTTCACTATTTTTTCGAAAATTCTTTTTTGTTGTTGAAAATTTATTTATTTCAGTTGAAAATTCATCTATTTTGGTTAAAAAATTATTTGTTTGGTTGAAAATTCAACTATTTTGATGAAATTTTTTTCTGTTAGAAATTAATTCTTTAAACTGAAAACTTAAGTATATATACTAAAATTTTCAGTTGAAAAATGTTTATTTTTGTTGAAAATTCGCCTTTTCGATAGAAAATTTTGGTTTTTTTCAAAATTCATCTTTTCGGTTGAAAATTAATTTTGTTTTTGTTGTAAACTCAACTATTTTGGTTCAAATGGTTAAAAAATGGTTGTAAATTTAACGAGTTTATTAAAAATTAATTTTTTTAAATGAAAATTATTTTTTTAACTGAATATTTAACTTCCATTTTTTTGAAATTTTTGTTATTTTTTGGTTGAAAATTCATTTGTTTGGTTGAACATTAAAATTTTTTGTTGAAACTTCTTTTTTTTTGTTGAAAATTATTTCTATACTGAAAATTTAACTATTCCATTTTTAGCTACAAATGTATATTTTTTATTTGAAAATTCAACTATGTGAATGAACATTCATATATTTTGTTGAAAAATCGCCTTTTTTCAAGAATGTTATTCCTTTTGTTTGTAAATTCATTTCTTTGTTTGAAAATTTAACTTTTTTGTTGAAAATTCGATTTTGTTTGGTTGAAAATTAATTTTCTTTAACTGAAAATTTAACTGTTCCATTTTTTGTTAAAAATTTATCTTTTCAGTTTAAAATTCATTTCTTTCGTTGAAAATTCAATTTTTTCATTTAAAGTTCCACTTATTTTTTTTTAATATTTTTTTTAGATGAAAATTCATTTCTATATAGTTGAAAATTTATAAATTTGGTTGAAATCCGTATCGTCGTTGGTAGAGACAATTATTCTTCTTGTATAAAAATTCATCTATTTATTTGAAATTATTAAATTTTTTTGTTTTCAATTGTTTACAACAAATAATAATTGTAATGTGTATAAAGATATTCAAAATTATTTTAAATTCATATTTGTGATAAAAAAAGGTACACCTTCCTTTAAATTTTTAATCGATTACTTATTTTTAACCAGTAAAATCAAATAATTACTTTACCTTTTACTTTATGAGCCTATTTCGTGATCAAAGAATTGCTTTTGATAATTTTAAAATGATTATTGTTCGCAAACAATTGACTTGTACATTCAATAATTTTAAATAAGCGTGCCAACGGTAACCAATCCGGTCGTCGACGCCACGCATGCGCAGTGAAAAAAGATACCAAAATTGGGAGCACTGCAGCGTAGTTAGTGCTTTCGATGAAACGACAACAGCAGCTAAAATTGTAACGATTGCAACCAAAAAAAAAATTCTTGACAAGGAATTCTGACAGTTCTACAAAATCCAATTGTTTTTTATCTAATATAACTCTCCTACTTATTACCACGTGACAATCTGATAAGAAAAAAATCACAAAAATGCCAGACATATCGTCGATAACACACTATCCTCTAAAGGTAAGTAATTATTAAATAATTTATTTAAGACTCAACACTGTACTTAGCAGACCACATTTTTAATTAATATCTATAATCTGCGTATTTAGATTGTGTTATTACTCATCACTGATGCGCAATATCGACTTTTTTTATCTTCATTTTAACAAAAATGTTATGAATTTGTCAATTGTTGCGATTTATAAAATTATTTATTTAGTTTTGTAAATTTACAAAGTCTCATTAGAATTACATGGTATTTTGTAAACACAGTGCAAAATAGGGTGACCAGACGTATTGATTTATTTCCTGATTTTTTATCGTCCTGCTTTTTGGATTTTTTTGCTGCCCTGATTTTTCATGGTCGAAAACGAAAATTTGCGATTTTTATTGCGTGGACGTAAAATTTGTTGAATTGCACTTATATTTAAAAAGAAAGGAAAACATGGAATTGCCTAAAAAATTGGAAATTCTGAAAAGTATTTAAAATAATTAACATATTCTACAGATTGTACTCAATTGTTTAAATAAACATGTTGACCTCGAAAAAGTTATTTGTATAATTTATAAACTTAGGGAAAGAACATACAATTTTATTATTTTGTTCAAAATTCAGCAATTTTGCTAAAATGAAAAAAGTCAATCTTCTTAGTTGAAAATGCAACTGTTTTGTTGAAAGTTCGCCTTTAGGATTGAAAATTCACATCTGTTTGGTCGAATATTAACTTTTTTGTTGAAAATTCATATTTTCCGTATGAAAATTCAACTGTTTTGTTAAAAATTCGTCATTACGGTTGAAAATTCAAAACTATTTAGTCGAATATTAACTTTTTTGGTTGAAAATTCATATTTTCCGTTTGAAAATTCAACTGTTTTGTTGAAAATTCGCCTGTAGGGTTGAAAATTCAAAACTGTTTGGTCGAATATTAACTTTTTTGTTGAAAATTCATATTTTCCGTATGAAAATTCAACTGTTTTGTACAAAATTCGTCTTTTTGGCATGAAAATTCCACATTTTTAATGCCGTTTTTTTTTCTTTATTAACTGAAAATTCATTCAACAAAATTTTGGTTGAAATATCACCTATTACATTTATCGTTAAAAATTCGATTGCTCAGTTGCAAGTGGAATTGTTTTTTTTTGGTTGATGATTCATTATTGTAATTATAAACCCAGTTTTTGTTAAGAATTTAACTATTTTATCAAAATATCGTTTATAATTGTTTGAAAATTCATGTATTTTGTTGAAAATTAAATTCTTTGGTTAAAAATGTAACTATTTTTTTGAAAATTCGTTTTCTTTTGTTTGTTAAAAATTAAGTTTCTTAATTGGAAATATAACTATTCCATACTTTGTTGAAAATTTATTTTTTTTTTAGTTGAAAATGTTTTCATTTTTGGTAGGAAGTTAATCTTCATGATTGAAAATTCATCTTTTTGGTTGAAAATTCCACTATTTGGTTCACAATTAATTTTTTTTTTTATATTGAAGATTCATCATCATAGTTGAAAATTCATTTCTTTGGCTAGAAATTGAACTATATTGTTGAAAAATATTTTTTCTTAAGCTGAAAATTCAAATATTCCGTGTTTGGTTGAAAATTTATCTTCCCTAGTTAAAGATTCATGAATTTTGTTGAAAATTCATGCATTTTGTTAAAAATTCGTCTTGTGTTAGAATATAAGTCTTCTTGGTTGAAAATTCAACTGTTTTGTTAAAAATTCGTCATTACGGTTGAAAATTCAAAACTATTTGGTCGAATATTAACTTTTTTGGTTGAAAATTCATATTTTCCGTTTGAAAATTCAACTGTTTTGTTGAA
>CAKNYM010050607.1:148559-175079 GCA_932195095.1 Andricus curvator | reverse complement strand
AGGGAAACAATTTTGAACCATGAACTGCTACTCATATTTTGCGCCATTTTCAAGAAAAATGAGATTTTTAATCGTTAAAAATGCGAAACTCGTTTTTTTTCAAAAACCCATATTACGATTTTTTCTTTCTCGCCCTGGTGAAAGTTTCGGATAGAAAAAATTCTATCCGTTTGAATCCATTTCATTCCGGATTTTTCTAACCCGACTGAATCCGACCTAATCTAAGGTTAAACCAATATTTCTATCCGATTGAATTTGACCCAATCCGATTTTGAAACAAGGATTCCTATCCGATTTAATCCTGAGTCGAAATAAGAATGACAATCCGATCGAATCCGATTTCAAAACAAGGATGCCAATCCGACCTAATTTGAGGCAAAACCCAAGATTTCCATCCGACTGAATCCGAACTCATCCGAAGTCAAACCAAGATTTCTTTGTTTGATAGACAAGTTTTTGATAGAAAAGTTGTAATTATTATTAAATAGCAGCATGTACGTTTTTATGTGAGCCGAGATGTAAGCTAAAAAATAGCCAAACTCTGAATTTATTTATGAAAATTGTTTAAATAATTAAAAATTATAGTAAATTTGCTAAGTATCATCTTAGGAAAGAGTTATTGGAAATACATTATTTGTTGATTCCGTAAACGAATTGACTCTATTCGTTGGGAAATGGCTAAAGATATTGGAAAGATATTCTTAGTCGACTACGTAAAAAAATTGCGCCTATTCCATGAAAAATAGCCAAACTTTGAATACGTTTATGAAAATTGTTTACATAATTAATAATTATTGTATAAATTTACAAAGTATCGTAGGAAAGATTTACTGGAAATACATTCTTTGTTGACTCCGTAAGCAAATTGAGCCTATTTGTTGAAAAATGGCCAAACTCTGAATTTGTTCATGAAAATTGTTCCAATAATTAATAATTCTTGTAAATTTACAAAGAAACATAAAAAAGTAATCGCAAAAACAGTCTTAATTGAATCCATAAAAAAATTGTGCCTGTTCTATAAAAAATAGCCAAGCTCTGAATGTGTTTATGAAAATTGTTTACATAATTATTAATTATTGTAAATTTGCAAAGTATTGTAGGAAAGAGTTACTGGAAATACATTCTTTGTTGATTCCGTGAAAAAACTGAGCCTATTCGTTGGAAAATGGCCAAACTCTTTATTCAGTTATAAAAATTATTTAAATGATTAATAATTCTTGGAAATTTGCAAAACTTCATAGAAAATAGACACCGGAAAGATACGCTTAGTTGATTTTGTGAAAAAATGGATTATTATTACAAATTTGCAAAGTATCATAGGAAAGTGTTATTGGTAAGACATTCTTTGTTGATTCCCTAAACAAATTGAGCCTTTTCGTTGAAAATTGGCCAAGCTGTTAATTTGTTTATGAAAATTGATTAAATGAATAATAATTCTCTGAAATTTTCAAAGCATCATACAAAAATTCCACTGGAAGAAAAATAAAAACAATTTCTAAATATTCATAATTTTCTATTATTTATTATTATAATACAAATTATAATAAAAAAACAACATATAGTGTTAATTGTGAACTTTTTTAAATTTGCTTAGAAGGCACAACTGAAAAAGATTAATTTTCAACTAAGAAGATTAATTTTCTACTAAAAACACAATATATACATGATTTTTCAACTGAAAATTTAACTATTACGTTTGTAGTTGAAATTTTATCTTTTTTAGTTAATAATTCTACTATTTGGTTAAAATTTATCTTTGTTAGTCGAAAAAGCATGTATTCTGTTGAAAATTCGTGTTTTTAGTAGAAAATTAATCTTTGCAGTTAAAAATTAATCTTTTTCGTTGAAAATTCATCTCTCGTTTGAACTTGAACTATTTTGTTGAGTATTTGTATTTTTTTATTGCATTCAACTGTTTTTTATTTAAATTAAAATCTTTTTTGGTTAAAATATCATCAATTACACTTTTCGTTGATAATTCATATTTTTTATTGAAAATTCAACTACCTGATTGAAAATTGAACTACTTTGTTGACAATCTGTTTTTTTTTTTGAAGATTCATAATTTTACTTGAAAATTCATCTTCAGAGTGGAAAATTTAACCAGTTTTCTTTTAACTGGAAATATAATTATTCCATAATTGGTTGAAAATGTAAATTTTTAATTGCAAATTGCGGACTCAACTGTTTTGTTGAAAATTCGCCTTGTTTGACTGAGTTCAACTGATTTCATTTTTCAAATTAAAATAGTTTTTTGTTGATATATTAATTATTACAGTCTTCGTTCAGAATTCATCTATTCGATTTGAAAATTGAACTGTTTTGTAACAAATTCGTCTTTTTTGCTTGAAAACTCAACAATTTGGTAGAAAATTAAAGTAGATAGTTTAAAATTAACCTTTTTGTTAAAAATTCTTATTTTCGGGATGAATTCAGTTGTTTTGTAGAATATACATATTATTTGTTTGAAAATTCGTATCTTCGTATATACCACCTGTTTTGGGGAAAAATGCAACAACTTGGTAGAAAATTCATCTTTTTGGTGAAAATTCATAGTTTCGGTTTAAAAAATCAACTGTTTTGTGGTAAATTTATCTATTTTGTTGAAAATTCGTCCTTTTGGGTAAAAAATTAATCTTTTTTGAAAATGTATCTGTTTGGCTGTGGATAAATCTATTTAGATAAAAACCTATCTTTTTTGTTTGAATTTAACTGGAAAAAATTCAATTTTTTGTTGAAAATTAATTTTTTTAACTGAAAATGTAACTATTTCACTTTTTGTTGAAAACATATCTCTTTTTAATGTTAATGCTAATGCTAATGCAAAATATTTTTTAGTTGAAAATTCAACTATTTTGGTAGAAAATTCAACTATTTATTTTTAAAATTAACTATTTGGTAGAAAATGAACTTTTTTGTTGAAAATCCATAGTGTTGGTGGAAAATTAAACTTCTTTGTGCGTGTAAAATTCATATATTTTGTTGAAAAATCGTCTTTTTTGGGTACATAATTCATCTTCTTTTTTTTTTAATTAATCTTTTTAGCTGTGCATTCAACTATTTTGTGATAAATTCTTCTTTTATGGTTCAATTAAACTGGTAGAAATTTTTTTTCTTTTTATTGAAATAGTTATTTGTGATACAAGTGCGCAAAATAGGTGATTGTGTGCGAGTGTGAATTTTGCAGCATAAGCCGCAGGCGAATGATGCAATCACATGAGTTACCAATCACCTATGCGCACGTGTATCGCACGCTATTTTTTGCAACGCCCGTCCGAAAAAGTTGTTAGGAGGAGGTAACGAACAATACTAATTTTATATTGCATAAAGTGGAAAAAAAAATGTTGTGCAAAAAAATGTTGGAAAAAAATTTTGTGAAAAAAAATTTTTGAAAAAAAATGTTGTGAAACAAAAATTTTGAAAAAAAAAATTTGGAAACAAAAAAATTGGTTTAAAAATTTTTTTTGGGAAAAAAATTATTTAAAAAAATGTTGGCATTTATGCTCTTTTGCCGGGGGGGGGGGGGTACGAAACCCTAAAAACAAAACTTCAATCATTAAAACATTTGTTCAAGTTAAATCTAAATTTATTTCAAGAAGATACCAACACCAGTGTTTAATGTTACCTATCCCAGTGTCTAAAGTACCTCATCTCGAAAGTGCGCATGCGCAGCTTTTTCACCAGTGCCTAAAGTAAACCATCTTCAAACTGCGCATGCGCGAAAATCATGCGCACACAGTCTGCTCAAATAAAGTCCTTTAGGCACAATTTAGAAGCATGAAAACGTCAACTTTAGAGGTGGGTGTTGCAAAAATTAATTTTTTATCTTGAAAATGTCACTATTTCATTTTTGGTTGAAGACTGTCCACGTTTTGAGACCCTCTGAAACCGAAAAACAGGTTTTCACGAATGCGTATGTATGTCTGTCTGTGAGCACGATATTATTATTATTATTATACCATTAAGCCATTTCCCTTTCGGGGTAGGCGTGACTTGCTCGGTTGGAAAAATGGTTGGATTGATGTATATTATATAGGTATAAGTTAGATAGGTATATAGGTGTAAAGTATGTAGGTATATAGTTGTTAGGTATATATGTTTTAGATTGATCTGGAATTCTCGTGTCATTTATTCAAATGACACGTTTATTCCGCAACACTGCTCCGACCCAGGTTGCTGATCAATCTCTCTAGCGATCACCCCAAGTGAAGAGCCTCACAAAATTGTTATGTATGGTTCCCCACTTGGGCCAATTAGATTCCAAGGTCTTTGTTTCAGGCTTCATTCATTCTATTGTCACTCTGTTTACAAACTATTTGTCGCCACACTTTTCTGTTCTGGCATACTACTCTAGCTTCCTTCACGTCCATGCATTTTTTCATGCAAGCTCGTGTGTTTCTATGGCTTCTTACGTCTCTTCGGATTAATGTCTCATTTACCGATTTTAACCATTCTTTCGGCGGTCTACCTCTCGGCATTCTGCCATACTTTTGAAAAAATCATTCTATTAGATTGGCCGTCGGTACACTCTTTTAATGTCCTAAACTAAAGGACATGTTCGTAAGCCAGCCATTTTGTATGAAAATTCAAAAAGTTAGACAATTTTCAAAATAATTGTTGAGACCACTTTTTTCAAGATTCAAAAATTCTCTATAATTCGTAGTACTAAAAAAGATGAATAATTTCTTCTAATGACTTTTTTTGATAACAAAAATTACCAGAGTTATAGCACTTACACAATTCAAAAAACCAAACGAAAATGAAAATTTTAAGCCAAAGAGCGCACGATATGAAAAAAAGTCAAGAGAAGAAAAATTTGGAAGCCCTACGAGATTATTACAATAACTTTTTAAATTTTCTTGAAAAATCGAAACTTCAAATTTTGACCGCACAAAAAAAATAAAAGATTCCATGTTGCGGTCAAACTTTGCAAGATACGACAAATGATGAATAGACCAAAATTTTGCACTAAAAATATATCTACAAATTTGATATGAATCACTTTCTGATAGGACGCGTAGTGTTTATTTTATTCGTAAAAAACAATATTAAAAATATAAAAAATTAAATTTCTGGACAAACGACACAAGCTACGAAAAAAACAACAAGATAAAAGCTGTTTACTCAAAGAAGAGCTATAATTTACTTCTTACCACTTTTTGATAGAATGCGTAGTTTTTGTTTTAATCATGAAAAATAACATTAACAATAAAAAATAAAATTTTTAGAAAAACGATGCAAGGTACGAAAAAAAAAAATATGAACAAAAGTTGTACACCAAAAAACGATCTATAAATTTGTTATTAGAAATTTTTTGATGGAGTGCGCAGTTTTTGTTTTAATCGTACGAAGATAACATTAAAAAAATATATTTGTTTTTAATGACACAAGGTACGAAAAAAAGTTAATAGGCGAAAGTTGTTTGCCCAAAAAGGATCTACAAATTTGTTATAATTAATTTCTTGATAAGACGAGTAGAATTGTCTTAATCGTAAAAAATGAGACTGAAAATAAAGAAATTAAATTGTTGGAAAAACGACGCGAAAGACGAAAAAAAATGAATAGACAAAAGTTGTTCAAACAAAAAAGATCTAAAAATTTGTTATAAGAATACATTAGAAATAAACAAATGAACTTTTTTGAAAAACGACGCAAGTTACAATAACTTTTTACTTAACAAAATTTGTCGTCTAAATTATATCTACACATTTTCTTAGAGCCACTTTACGCTAGGATGCGTATTTTTGGTTGAAATCGTAAAAAATAACATTGAAAATGAGCAAATTCATTTTTTGGAAAAACGACACAAGTTGCAATAAAATGTTTATTGACAAACTTTTTTTATAGGATGCGCATTTTTTTAATTACTAATGCATATATTATGAATTGTAATAATATACATTTATGGAAATTATATACATTTTCAGGAAAGCTGAGAATAAAATTTAATGCAAAATAAGGAACAAATATTAAAGCAATCATGATAAATAAAATTTTGTACTTTATTTTGCAATATCTGAATAGGCAATCCCAGGCCGAAGTACAGAAATAAATGCAATATACATTTGATATCATAGCGTTGAACAGAATACAGAAAAGTCGCATTTGGGACAAAATTGAGTGCGAAGCACGAGATGCGTGATGAGAATGTGTTCGTTGAAGCCGAAGGAGCTTTAACAAAAGAGAATTCACAAGCACCGCAAATTACTGTTTTCGATGCTTTGATCTTTAGTTTTAAATTTTGTGCGCAAATCCCGTGTAGAAATAGCCCTACTTGGCCCCATTAAAAGTCGGGCACTAGTCAGGGGCTATCTAGTCGGATAAATGTTTTAGGCAATGTCCCTAGTCGGGGAATGGTCGGTCGCTAGTCGGGTTCTTTTTGGTGAACATTTCTAGTCGGGGATTAGTCGAGCTATTAAAAAAAAATTGTAATCCTCTGTGTAGGCTATTTTTATGTCAAAATTCCTAGGCGGGTTCTAGTCAGGCTCTGGTTGGGCTATTCTTGTTTTAAAGTTTCTGACAGAGTGTTATATATAATGAGTTAATCTCTACAAAAGCGAAACGATTAACTTGTTTTTAAATAATAAAATCACATTTTATTTTTTTGGAATTTTACTATTCGGGAATTTTATTATTCGGGAATTTTATTATTTGAGAATTTTATTAGTCGGGAATTTTACAGTGTCGGGAATTTTATTTTTCCGGATTTTGCAGTCGTCCCGAAAATTCATCTCTCTTGATTAAAAATTATTTTTTCGGTGAAAATTCCTCTTTGTACGTTTAAATTCGACTATTTTGTTAACTTATCTTCTTTAGTCAAAAATTTAACTGTTTTCTTGAAATTTCGTCATTTTGGATTGGAAATTCATACATTCATACATGAAATAAGAAATATTAAATCTTTCGTTGAGAATTCATCTGTTTTTTTTGAAAACTGAACTATACTTGGTTAAAAATTCAACTATTTTGTTAAAAATTTAAGTATTTCGTTGAAAATTCGAATAATTTTTTAAAGTCTTCTTTATGGTTGCAAATAAACGTGAAATCCGTGTTTGGCCAACGGTTTCATTACTTTCGGAGGGGGGGGGGGAGGGGGCAAATACGTCCCAAAATTGTTAGTTTATGGATGATCCCTTTTACCCAATGGAGCAAAAATTCAAAATTCCCGCGCTTTCTAGATTTGGTCCAGCGATGGCGCTCTGATCACCACCACATCTCTCTCTCATCCCTTATCCATGCTCGTCGGTGACTTTCTCTTAAGTTGTGTATCACACAGACGGGTCGGGCCAGTGGCGCCTCTATGGCCGTTGCGTGAACTGACTCGTTGGACGTTCGTTCGGAAAGATGGCGGCCAGCGACGACGAGCCGATGCATCTCTACGAGGTTTTTCAAAACTGTTTCAATAAGATCGCCAACAAGCAACCCGGTGAGTCTCACGAGCTGATTCTTGACACCCTCGACCTCGAACCCCTCCGCGAGTGCGCGTCCAAACTAACCCGGAAGTGTCAAAAAATCCGGATTTATCTCGCAGTTTCCACCGTGTTTCGGCACATCTCGAGCTGTCTTTCATCTCCAAATTTGCTGAAAATCATCTCTCAAGGTCAAAAGTTCAGTGACAAGGGTCGTTTTTGTGCTACCAATGTGTTTTCGGTTTCAGGGGCGAAAATGTCGCAAAAGTGAATTCGGGACGTCTGCCTTTTTTTCGGGCGATTCTTCCTATGTTTTGGTTCGCTTGTCATTGCACTGGACAGTGCTGCCTCTTCCGTTCCACCACCAAATTTCGGTTAATTTTCGCGATTTTCGCGCACTCAAAATTGCCAAATTTCCGGGTTTCTTTGTTTCTAATGCTGGATTTCAGATGTGGCTTGCTTTTTTTTATGAAGGAAAGTTTAAGCCCGAGAGCTGAACAAGTGGTTTGGTTTTTTAGTGTAAATAGTGTCGTGTGAGTTCGATTTTTGACAGCAGAGGTGTTCGGTGTCGAGGGGTTTTCTTTTTATGAGGAAATAAAATAAGAGAATGTAATTTTAGATTTTAAATTAAAAAAAAAAAAAGATTGTCACTGTCACTTTGTCGACAAAACTTTTGTTAAACGAACAAGGATTTCAAAGAGTGTCTTGAGTCTGACTGCAACCACGTGAAACGTGAATAATATGATTTGCCCGAATTTTTTTTAGCCAGTTTCACAAAATCTAGATATGAATTCATGTTAATTCAATTGATTTTACGTTGCAGGATGAAAATAACATTTGTTCGTAATATCTTACTTCCTTACTTCTCATACCTTCGTTTTTTGAGGTTAGTTGACAAAATAAATAATGAGCAGATGCTTAAATTCTTTTTTAGTAGAGTACACCAGTACAGTAATTTTCACGTATGGGACGACTGAAAAATCCCGAAAAATTAAATTCCCGACACTATAAAATTCCCGAATAATAAAATTCCCGAATAATAAAATTCCGACATTAAATTGCCGAATAATAAAATTTACGAATAATGAAATTTCCGAATAAAAAAATTCCCGGATTGGAAAATTCCCTAATAATAAAATTCCCGAATTGGAAAGTTCCCGAATTGGCAAATTTCCTAATAAAAAAATTACCTCATTGGAAAATTCCCGAATAATAAACATCCCGACAGTTTATAATAAAATTGCGGAATAATAATATTCCCGCATAATAAATTCCCGAATTGGAAAATTTCCGAATAATGAAAATTCCGAGAAGAAAAATTCCTGAATTGCAAAATTCCCGAATAATAAAATTTCCGACAGTTTATAATATTACCGGATTTCAAAATTCCCGAATAATAAAATTCCGACATAAAATTCCCAAATTGGAAAATTCTCTAATAATACAATTCCCGAATTGAAAAATTCCCGCATAATAAATCCCCGAATTGGAAAATTTCCGAATAAAAAAATCCTGAATTGGAAAATTCCCGAATAATAAAATTCCCGACAGCTTATAATATTATCGGATTTGAAAATTCCCGAATAACAAAATTCCGACATAAAATTGCCGAATAATAAAATTCCCGAATTGGAAAATTCTCTAATAATAAAATTCCCGAATTGGAAAATTCCCGCATAATAAATCCCCGAATTGGAAAATTTCCGAATACAAAAATTCCTGAATTGGAAAATTCCCGAATAATAAAATTCCCGACAGTTTATAATATTACCGGATTTGAAAATTCCCTAATAATAAAATTCGGACATAAAATTGCCGAATAATAAAATTCCCGAATTGGAAAATTCTCTAATAATAAAATTCCCGAATTGGAAAGTTGCCGCATAATAAATCCCCGAATTGTAAAATTTCCGAATAATGAAAATTCCGATTAAAAATATTCCTGAATTGGAAAATTCCCGAATAATAAAATTCCCGACAGTTTATAATATTACCGAATTTGAAAATTCCCGAATAATAAAATTCTGACATAAAATTGCCGAATAATAAAATTCTCGAATTGGAAAATTATCTAATAATAAAATTCCCGAGTAATGAAATTCCCGAATTGGAAAATTTCTGAATAAAAAAATTCGCAAATAATAAAATTCCAGATAGTTTATAATATTAACGAATCTGAAGATGCTTTAATCATAAAATTCCGACATAAAATAGCCGAATAATAAATTTCCCTAATTGGAAAATTCTTGAATAATAGAATTCCCGACAGTTTATAATATTACCGAATTTGAAAATTCCCGAATAATAAAAATGGCGGGAAATTTTTTCAAGACCATGCTTAAAGTTGGTTAAAATTGTAATATCAAATTGAATAACAATGTTTTTTTATTTGTAAAAGTAGTTAACTGTTTCCTTGTAAATACGGCTTTTTTGCTCAGAAATTAATTTTTTTAACTGAGAATTTAATTACTGTATTTTTGGTTTAAAATTGATCTTTTTTTGTTGAAAGTTCATGTATTTTGTTGAAATTTTGTCCTTCCTGGTAGAAAATTAACCTTCCTCTTTCGGAAGCTTGTCCATTCTGGTTGAATTCAACTGCTCTTGATTTTACGTTTTTCGTTCAGAATTCGTCTTTTTTGGTTGAAAATTAAACTACTTGTTTAAAAGTTAAACTCTTTTATTAAAAGTTCTTTTTTGTTAAGATTCATCATTTTAATTCGAAAATCATCTATTTTGTTGCAAAAACAAATTTTTTAAACGAAAATGTATCATTTTTAGTTGAAAATTCATGTGTTATGTTGATAGTGCGTTCTTTTTCGTAAAAAGTTAATATTTCTTAGTTGAAAGTTTGTCCATTTAAGTTGAATTCAACTGTTTTTGACTTAAAATACACACATTTTTTAGTTGAAATATTAAGGGCCGGTTCCACCAACCTCGATTAAAAAGTTAATCCTCCGTTAAACCTAGTTACGCGTTCCACCACGTTTTAGCGGCCGGTTAACTCGCGTTAACCACAGTTAAATCTAACCGGTCAAAATTGATCGGTTAAGGCGACTTAATCGTCCTCTAACCTAAAAACGGCATTGTCGTTGTGAAATATGGAGTTTTTGGAAGAAGTTCTGAGATCGTCTGATGACGCAGTCGAAAAAGATGTTTTTGAATTTATATGTGATATATTAATATATCACGAACAAAACATACATCAACATTCACTTTTTTTAGGTTAGTGTAGACACGAGCGTGGCCCAACCTTACCTGGATTTGGCGCGCACGGACATATTGCTTTGCTTTCCATTCGACCGACGGGTAGCCAATCACACGAATGATTTAAAGTAAAATAGGAGTTACTTCGAAACGACTATCTGGTTAGCTAACCGCGCCCACGAAAAATGTGGTGGAACGCACAACAGGATAAGCTTAACTATGGCGTTAACTTTAACCCGCCGTCAGTTAACCACTGATTTAACCGAGTTTGGTGGAACCGGCCCTAACTATTACATTTTTCGTTGAAAATTCATCGCTCTTGTTGAAAATTCTTTTTTTTTTGTTTTTTCAGAAATTAATTTTTTTACCGAAAAAAGAACCATTTCAGTAGAAAATGTAACTATTTTCTTTGGTTGAAAATTCGGGTTTTTTTGTTGAAAATTAATTTTGTTAACTGAATATTTTAAATATCCAGATGAAAATTCCATCACTTTAGTTGAAAATTCATATATTTGGTTGACAGCTAATTTTTTTGTAATTAAAAATTTATCTTTTATAGTTGTAAATTCATGTGTTAAAAAAATCCTTCTTTTTGATAGAAAATTAATCTTTCTTTGTTGAAAGTTTGTCCATTTTGGTTGAATTCAACTGTTTTTTATTTAAAATAAAAATCTTTTTGTGTTGAAATATAAACTATCGCGTTTTTTGTTGAGAATTCATCTTTTTTGGTTGAAAATTAAACTACTTGGTTGAAAACTGATGTTGAAAATTTATTCTTTTAGTTGAAAATTGGATTTATTTTTAGTCGAAAATTCGTTGTCTTTTTTTTTTTTAGTTGAAAATTTATGTATTTTGTTCATGTCTTTTGGTTGAGGATTAAACTATTATGTTGAAAACTCGTCTTTTTTGGTTGAATTCAACCGTTTTTGCTTCCTCATAGAGGAAGCTTTGTAATGGTAACATTTTCCAAAAAAATTTAATTCATTTGATTAAACCTTCCTCAATTTAAAAATGTCTAATATCATGTTCTAAGCAATTACCCGGATGTGTGTGTGTGTGGATGTCACACTTTCTTTGATGAAATTGATGAAATTTGGAGGGCTTATTTTCACCACTAATATCTTGAAAGTGACCGAAGGATTTCTAAAAATATTTGTTGCATTTTTTTAGCACTCAATAATATTTTAAAAATCGGTTTTTTATAGTAAAACTATTTTCATTAGCATAATTCAAAGTTGATATAGAATAGAAAAGTTGTGTTGATTCAAGAAGAATCGATTGACCTATAACATTGATACATTTTATTGAAGAGTAAGGAAGCTTTGGTAATGCATAATATTTGAAAACGCGGTTTTTTATAGTAAAACTTTTTTCACTAACATAATTCAAAATTGATGCAAGAACGGAAAAGATTAATTGATTCGAGGCAAATCGATTGATCTATAATATTAATACACTTTATTGAAGATTAAGGAAGTTATGCTCATTTATAATATTTGAATCATCTGTTTCAAACAGAAAAACTTTTTTCATCGACATAATTCAAAGTTCACGCGTGAATAGAAAAGACTTTTTGATCATAAATTTTCAAACAGAATAATTCTGAGAATTTTTGTAAAGAAATCATAATTCAATCAAAATGGGAAAGGGATAAGGTACGACAAAACTTTTCCCTTCCCTTTTCCAGCACGAAAAATTATCATTTCAAATACAAAATTTGATTTGTCTTTGAATTAAAAAAATTTTTTGTATTATTTTTTTAATTTTGTGTCTATTGTAAATTTCTATTTTTAAATTGATAAAAATGAAGACTTTGGTTGGTCTATTATTGAAATAAATAACTAATGCTTCCTCTATGAGGAAGCAAATACATTTGCTAACGGGAAGCAAAGTGCTCGTGAAATGAGCACCATATAATTATAAATACAAACAAAGTGGAAACACTCGAGATCGAATTCATTAGAAGATCAGTCGCGCGCTTAAAGTTTAGCGTTCACAGATTTTTACCTATTAATTTATTTAAAAAAAACCTTTGCAGAAAACTTCTTTGTACTTTTTTGAACAACTTCTCCGCATGAAGTTTTTGTTTGCTCAAACTTGTCTCGATAAATGAAACGCTCAAACGTTTTGTGGAACGAATTAGGCAATAGCCTACAAAATAATTTTTTATATTGTTATAAATAAAGTTGAAAAATTGTATCGCTAACCATCATAACAAGAACACTATAATAATTGCTTCCTATACATTTTATAAAGAAATTCCAAAAACTGTGGTTTTGAGCACGAGTTGAAGACAAAAATCGAATTAAAAATTGACTTAAAAAGAAAAGTGTTTTGCAATTTTTTTTAAATCTAAAAAGGATATGATCTTCTTGCAAAGGAAAAAAAGATGCGGAATATAATTCGTATTTCGATTTCTAGTCGTCAAGGGCCAACGCCACCGCGCTTGGAAAATCTATGCCTTGTTCTTGCATGGGGACACTCAATTATAAATACAAACTGTTTTTGATTCAAAATTTAAATCTTTTTTTGTTGAAATATCAACTATTACATTTTTTGTTAAGAATTCGTCTGTTTGTTTGAAAATTCAACTACTTGGTTGAAAGATGAGCTTCTTTCTTAAAAATTCAGTTTTTTATTAAAGAGTCATCATTTTAGTTGAAAAAATATCTCTTTGTTGGAAAGTTGATCTATTTTGCTGAAATATTGAAAATATACAAAATATGAATATGTTAAATATGGACTGAATTTTAAGTATAAGAAGATAAAATACAAAATTGTTTTCACTATTATTCAAATTAATGAACTTTAGGAACAAATTCACTATTTTTACACATTTAGATATTTATAAGGATTGAACAAACTTTGTTTATAATAAAATCGCGACATTGTATACATATTCCAAGTCGATTGTTTAAATAAATGCGAAATACTTAAATGACTCCGTACTATTAAAAATGATACCTGTCAAAATCTTGAAATAACTGAAAAAAACTGGAATTGTCAGGAAAGTTTTCCAATTTTTTTGGTTTCGAATTTGAATTATTCAAGTTTATAAACAATTTCTATGAGAAATGTTTATTTATCGATTGATTTTAAATTGAAAATGTTCCAAAATTCACCCTAAAAGTTAAAAAAAATATTTCTTCAATCATAAAAGAAAAAATTTTCCCGTACCGGGAATCGAACCCGAGCCTCCTGGGTGAAAGCCAGGTATCCTAGCCACTAGACCATACGGGACTGTGAATGTAGATTTTTACGCAAAGGGCATGACGAGAATCTTTTTAAATTCTGTTTTATTAAAATTATCCATTTAAAAAAAATTAACACCTTAAATTTGTTGTTTGTTTAAGAGCATGTATCTGTAGGGTTTATAGGTTGATAATATCGATATTCGCAATTGCATTTACGTAAAATAATTCGAAAGCTAATTAACTAAAATGGATTTTTAAATGATCTCTGAGAAATATAATTGCAAATACCGACCTTAGAGACGTAGCTTAACCTTTTTGAACATTTCTTTAAAGGCATGTGATACTTATCCGATTCCTATTAACCTACACAAAAAAATTCGGAAATTTTTTTTCGTAGTTGTAAAAATTTATTAGTACATTAACGTTCTTTAATCCTTCTTTTTATTTTCCCAAACATTCAGTTCAATATCTCATTTCGTGTGGAATTGGTAATGTGAATGGTCGAAAAAAATATCGGTAAGGTAGGAATCGGATAAGTGTCAGATTTTATATTTTTTTTCATCTTTTATACTCAAATGATGTACAGAAACGTACTTTACTGTCGGCTCTTGCATTTCTCCAAGTTTGAAGTCGATATTTCTCTTATAAACAATTTCTTAGGTTTAAAAAATGCACCCATTTTTTATTTCATCGAAAATAATTTTTTACGACATTCCTCCTCGAATAAAGTACGTAAACGTAGTTTATTATCTTCTCATACATTTTCCAAAGTTTCAGCCCGATATTTTATTTACAACAAAAGTTCTTAGATTTAAAAAAAATCGGAAAATTGAAAAAGTGAGGTCGCTAATGTAGGTATTTGAGAAATTCAAGAGCCGACAGTAAAGTACGTTTATGTACATCATTTGAGTATAAAATATGCCAAAAGAATAACTCCAACTAAATGTCAACTTCGGTCAAAGATATTATAAGCCTTCGGTGGCCAGTTCGGTGGGTATTCGCGATGGGCACGAAAATGCGAACTCTGGCGGCCACTAAACGAGGCCAATAACGATTTCAATACTTACATAATTCAACATTGAAACAACATATTTCACTCAACTTCTATGCTGGACACAACTTTAAAAAAATATTATTGTAAGAACACCGCATCATCAATCTTAGACAGCGTGGACCCCATATTTTTCAGATGTAGACGAGCCAGCTGATAGAGCCTCGTTTAGTGGCCGCCAGACTTCGCATTTTCGTGCTCATCGCGAATACCGACCAAACAGGCAACCGGAGTTGACATTTAGTTGAAATTTTTTTTTGCATCTTTTATACTCAAATGATGTACATAAACGTACTTTACTGTCGGCTCTTGCATTTCTCAACGTTTGAAGCCGATATTTCACTTATAAAAAAAGTTCTTGGTTCAAAAAATGCACCCAGCTTTAATTTCTTCGAAAATAATTTTTTGCGAAATTCCTCCTCGAATAAAGCTGGTACGTAAACGTAGTTTATTATCTTCTCATAAATTTTCCAAAGTTTCAGCCCGATATTTTATTTACAAAAAAAGTTCTTAGATTTAAAAAAAAATCGCAAAATTTAAAAATTAGGTCGGTAATGTAGGTATTTATGTCTGTCATATGCCGTTAAATCGGTAGTTCGCAGACCCTGTAATGACCGTATTTCAGCGTTAATTCGCGAGTGGGATTATCTGAAACGTAAAATGCAGATGGCGCTGGCAGTCATTCCAGCCTACATGATTGCATGAAAAATTAAGTTATTTATCGCTTTTTCGTAATGACAACCGAGCTCATGTGTAAGAATTAACAATATTTATATATTTTTTAATTTAGGATAAGTGGAGGTAAAAGAAAACGTAAGCAGGCCGAATTTATCTCCAGTTGGGCATGCTGTGCATGTTCAAGTCACAGAATCTTTTGTGCAAGAAGTACGTTGATTTCCAAAGTATTTCAGGCGCCACATATTTCACCGATATTATGAAAACAAAATTTTGTGGAAAAGTTGGGGGTATTTGAATTTTTAATGCGGGTCACGCCGTTTGTTAATATATACAAAATCGGTTTTGATTACGAAAAAACGCTAAATAATTTAATTTATCGGTTGAAAAGACTGCCAGATCCATCTGGATTTTGAGTTTCAGATAATCGTGTTCGTGAACTAATGCCGATGCAGGGGCCTGGTAGTTAGTGATTTTGTGACTACAAAATTCTAAATTGAAAAATTTGAAATTCTATTTAATTTTGAAATTTATTTTAAAAGTTGCATTAGTTTCGAATTGTCAAAGTTGTTTTATTTATTTCTTAATTATTGGATATTTTAGATTTTGTATTTAAAACTATAAAAGAAAAAAATTTCCCGTACCGGGAATCGAACCCGAGCCTCCTGGGTGAAAGCCAGGTATCCTAGCCACTAGACCATACGGGACTGTGAATTCAGAAGTGCAAGCAAAGAGAATCTCGAGAATTTTTCGAAATGTTCTGTCATTCAAATAATCAAATTCAAAAATTTGGAGCACATTACAATTTTCTTTAAATTTAAGAGCATGTATTTGGAGGGTCGAGTTACAGTATTCGCAATTACATATAACAAAAAAATTCGAAAGCTCATAAACTGAAGTGGATTCTAAAATTATCTTGCAGAAATGTAATTGCAAATTCCGAAGTCTCGACGTCTCTTGACCTTTCTGATATATGCCCTAAAATCAGTAATAAGCAATAATTTCTTCATGATTTTTTTTGAGTTATTTACACAAAACTCTAAATTAAATAATTTGAAATTGTTCACAAACATTTTTTTCCATGTTAAAACTTTATTTAAATTTGCATTAGTTTTGAATTGTAAAAGATGTTCAATTTATTTATCAATTATTAGATGTCTTAAATTTTTGAATTAATACTATAAAATCAAACAAAAAAATTTCCCGTACCGGGAATCGAACCCGAGCCTCCTGGGTGAAAGCCAGGTATCCTAGCCACTAGACCATACGGGACTGTGAATTCAATTATTTAAACAAAAGAGAACTTGAAAAAAGAATTTAATTTCATGGACTTAAAAATCCCCTGTTTAAAAAATTGAAAAATTTATATCCTAGCCACTAGACCATACGGGACTATGAATTCAAATATCTAAACAAAAAAGAACTTGAAAAAAGAATTTAATTTCATGGGCTTAAGAATCCCCTGTTTAAAAAATTTTATATTTTATCGAGTTCACCTTAAACTCCAAACCTTTAATCTTTTAGATTTTTGATATTTTTTTATAAATAATTAAGTTTTTTATTTAGAATTGTTCACATCAGATTATAAATTCAAACAATTCATGGGCGATTAGACCATTAGTTAGACCATTTAGTTAGATTAAGGGTAAGCCAAGAGAGTATGCAAATATAAAATTAAAGAGATCAAGGAATGTTTTTGTGATCGACATGAAATTTACACGTTGTTAAAAGTCACGTGACATGACATGCGAATATGCTAAAACACATTTTTCAGGAACTTCTGCCCCCCCCTTCGCGTGATAATTTTTCCATTGTTTTTAACATGGAGAATGATACATCCACAGACTCCCCCCCCCCCCCCTAAAAGTATCACGTATTTTGTGAATGACCCCTATGGGAAATATATCTATCCTCACGATTTTTTTTTTATTTTGACTTTAGCGTTCCAAAAAATTTTTCTCATTTTATATTATGATAAATTAATATGGAGCGTTACCGGATATTCTATAAAAAATATTACTCAAAAATGGTGATCAATATTTACTTTTATTTGGAAACAACGTTGATAAATCGATTTTTAACTATATTAAAATCGTCATTAGTATGAAATTAACTATTTTAGCGCGCAGTATGAATATTTTGAATAATGATTTCGAAAAAAAAAAACTTTTGGGACGATTTTTGAAAGCCTTAACTCTAAAATATTGAAACCTGCTATTGGTTTTTATCTTTTTCGACTCAATATAAATAATATCTGTGAATCTCAAACATTTAAAAAATGTTTTTAGTATTATTTAGCAATTTTTTATTTTAAATCTGTAGTTTGGGGCAGGTGAGTGACAATAAGGCATTTTGAGTACTTTTTTATTTGTAGTTTCCTGAGATTAAAACTTTAAAAATGTATTATTTAAAGAAAAAGTGGACAATGACTGGGAATTAAAGTTTTGAACTTTTTGGCAATCACTCTCAACTTAAAAAAGCTAGAATAATTTTCAAAAATTTTGTCAGTGAATCTATTTCTTTCTAAATTAGAATTGTTTAAGAAATTATATAACAAATTACTAAACAATTTCCTGACATTGAAAATCATACAAAAATAATCGAGAGAACCTGGTAGATTAAACGCTAATTTTTTCTCACTATTGAAAACTTATGAAAAATGTATTAATTCTATCTTCTGTTTCATTCGATAAATTTCATATTTATTCTTAACTAAGTAAGCAGGTCAAATGTTATTTTCAGAAATTATTTAGAATACTCGATTGTGTGTATTAGCACACAATTGAATCTGTATCTTCTTTCACAGTTTATTAATACATGGCCTTATAAGCGTTTACATCCAGATCTGATAAAATATGCGCAACTTATTTCCAAATTGAGATTATCTTATGTCATTGTAGCCAAGAATTGTTGGGAAAAGCGAGTTTAAATTAGAATTAATTAATTCAATTTTTTTTAGGTCAATCAGAAGGTTTACGTATGTGAAAAAGTTAAGTTTTCCAGAATCTTCCTCATTGTTATCGAAATAATCGCCTTATTTTGACCCCCTAACGTTTTTTACGTTTGAAATTTAATAGAACGCTCTGAAAAAATTTTGTTTCCAAAGAAAAAAAGAAATTATTTTTCTCCGAAATATTATAAATAAATTCATTAAATTAAGTTATTGGTATTTCTTTTTTAAATATATTTTTTTCAATAAAGAAGTACTTGAAATTTTTTTTAACTGCTGACATTTTTAAAATTTCATATAGTATTTAATATATATTATTGTAGACTCATGCAAGTCCCTTGTTTAAGGTATTCGAAATTACAGCCTATAGTTAATGTTTGTGTACACTGCAGTTTTCTTCATTCGTATCATATATTATATACCGCCGCGCCCACTATTGTTAAAAATGACAATAAAATAATTGTAATCGTATTCGAAATTTAAAAAAAGAATGTCCCTATCAAGATCCAATTAGCTGCGTTTGAAACAGTTTTCAGTATTCCTGCTTTGGGTGTTTGATACGGAAAATTATGATAGGATATTTTTTTATTGGCTTTTGCTATTTTCTGAGAAAATAAAAAGTTATAAGCAAGGACATATTTTCTCTATTATTACTTTTTTGTATGTCGGGTTTGCAATGCTTTCGGAGGCGTAAAATCGAGTAAGGAATATAATGCATAAATTCTGATAGGGAAAAGGAAACAAAGGAGTCGCAGTGTGAAAAGGAAATGTGCAAGTAGAAGAGAAAAGAATCATGGAAATACTATGGGTATGTAAATGGCCATAGTAATAATGAAATGACGAATAAGATCAATGAAAAACTGAATAAAAAAGAAACAAGTTAGTGTAAAATAAGGATAAGAAATGGCGCATGTAGGAAAATTGGGAAAGGAAACAAAAATAATGCTGAGAATGAAAAATAAGTTATAAATTTAGTATTTAGCTTTAGTTCGCGAGCTTATACAATATGCATGAAAGAAAAAGAATGTGAAATTGAAGAAGTGAAAATAAAGAAATAAGTAGAAAAAATGGATTGAGGGAAGAAAACATTTAGTCTGAAAAGAGATGTCGGAAAATTAGTACCAAAAAACACAACAGATGAACAGCATATGAGATTTTATAAGAGAATACACTAGACAAGAATGTGAAATATGGACACATTGATAAATAAGCGAAAGGCAAACGCAAAATGAAAAATAAAAAAAAAAGAAGAAAAATATGGAGGAAGGAAATTAGAACTAAGGGGAGTATAATTCCCAAAAAGCGAAATAATGAGTAAAAGAGAGAGAGAATGCAGTAAGAGAAAATAAAAGATGCGAGGAATATCGAAAATAATGTACATTTGTTCACCATTTCTCCATTTCAACTCGAACATCACCCAAATAACGGTGAAAAATGTTCGAGGTACTTACCTCATTAAAAGAAAGGGGATTCATAATTTCATATTCGGAACCCTTGCCCTAATTGGAAGGGAGGGATTGCGACAATATCTCCCCAGGTGTTAAAAAATTCTTTTTTGGATATTCATGAACAGTCTCAGCCAAAAGTAATCGAATTAGTGGATAGCCTTACTCATAAACTTTTCTGTTCCCTAAGGAAAAATCTGCACCTAAATAAAAAATATTTTCATCACAAAAAATATCGGTTTCCACCGCTCATTATAGAAATATCGTTCTGACCCCAAAGGAACAAAAATCGTGACAAAAATAATCACAGAAATTAAAGTCTTATCAAAACTGCACTAAGATTTGCTACCAGTTTTTATGAACAATGGAATAAAAGGTCTTCTCGTGCGGCCGGAAGTCGAATTATTGGCGAATTTTTTTTCTGCAATGGTCATTCTTTACGGTGCTTTCGAGAAAATCCACTTTGTACAATTTACAATAGTTGTGTTCTGCACCTCGTGTGGTTCGATTCCCTTCCTCTCTACTTTCAACATCGCCAGTTTATTTCTTCCGCACGCGACTTAACCTCGCTGCCATATTTCCTCTTTTGCCATCTCGCAGAATTGCGGTAGACGCTTCAGCGCACTCGTAAATTCTTGGGCGCTTGGCTAAACCACTTAAAGCGATTGCGACTTTACGCCTGGACTGCATTGTTGCGCATCGTTAAGCGCATTTAAATCGTACATCGACGGGATAATTAATTGGCCCAAATTAACCTCTTTTACTGTATCTCGCCTCACTTCAGTTCACTGGAAAAATCTCTAGGAATTTCTACATAATTTAAAATTTGGGATATCTCGTTTCACGTATATACATCTACTTGTCATGTTTCTCTTTCTTCCCATGTCACGAATCTTTTTCTTCCAACGCAATGCACCCCCTATCTATAGTAGGCGAGGTTTCAAGGCCTAAGCTCCAAGGATTAGATAGGTTGTTCAAGTGCAAGAATCTCCAAAAATAGCCTCGGTCCCCAAGTCCGATAAAATATACTTTGAGATTCTTCTTTTTTCAAGAAGGACCGTCATCTTTTAACTCTCGATTCTCGTATGGAAACGACTCCCAGATGTTCCACACTCGAAGAAACTCGCCTCCTTCCTTTAATTCGTTAATGTATTGCTACTTTCGAATGCAGGAAAAAATAAAATAAAAATCCCCTTTGAGCAAAATAAGAGGCAATGTTGTGTATCGATGGCTGGTTCTCTAGAGTACTTTGAAGTACTTTGCGTTTATCGCTCGCGACGTCGGTGTGCTTCCTTGTAAAGTAAACGCTCCCGACGCCTGCAAAATAATCGGCTTAAAATTATGCGCGGGGCGCGACGGAAATATCCTGCGTACCAGCAAATGGCGCTGCCTCTAACAAATCTCATGTCGTTACAAACTTTAGCGACTTCCTTTGTCACACTTTGTGACATTTTCGAGATCACAAATGTAAACAGTTTTCTCGTGCTTATTGTTTTATTAAAGTACTTGCAGATGGATTTTCCCCTATAAAGGCAAATTTGCTTTATAAAATGCAAATAAATTCAGGGTAATTGGCAAGATTCACAATTTCCAACCCCATTACATGGACAAGTACCCCCTCTCGTTAAAGTTGAGGAACCATAAACGAGATCCAGACACAACACTCGTGACTTAGGCCCCTCTTTTTCTGTTTGCCTCTCGCTCTTTCTCTCTTAAGAATCGCGGAGGGAGTGTCACCGTGATGCACCTGCCTCTCGCCCTCTCTCTCGCTCATTCTTACACTCTTCCACACGCTTTCGGAATCGTAATGGCTCATGTTGAAAACCAGCACAGTTATTTCATGGCAAGGGTCAGCGAAAACACATGAAAGAAACCCTCATGGAAAAATAGAAAAGAGATTTAAATAGCTGATTTGTAAAATCATTTGTTATGAAATTGATGTAACAAGACAAGTTATATTCGCTCATTGTTGTTACGAAACTTCATTATGATGGGAAGATCGCAGATCCTTTAAGCGGAGTTCTAATTCAATTATGTAAACAGCCTCGTTCCATCGTTATACGCAAAATAGATTTTACCTGAAGCATGAATGTCATTTCTGTAGTCATTGTTTGTCTTACGCAAGGAGTTTATAATTAGTCGAAACTGGTTCTTGGTCAATTTAATACCTTCAAGATTCGCAGTTAATTTACTTCTTACGTATATTTTATATGCATCTCAATCAGTGTCAGAATTTACAGTACGCACGAGGCAGGTGCATCTTCTGGTGCACCTTTACATTACCATTTCTCCTCGAACGAAATTGTATCGACACCACAGCCTCCTTGGTATTTATCAAAACCGCTTCTCGAACAGTTGCGTAAGAAATACAGAAGAATGTAACATCCCAGTGTGAAAAAATTAAATTTCAAAGAATTAAAAAACTAGTTTATCCGTCTCGAATAGAAATAAGATCATGTGCACAATGTCTTCTGCCAAAAGTAACTAAAATTGATTTAAAATACGTAACTCACGAAAGGGAGTCACTTGTACAACAATTTTCGTAGATGAAGGCTAGTGTGAAGACATAATTAATTTACCGAAACGGCTCGTTGTTTTTGGTTTATTGTTAATGATGGCGGCGGAAAAGCAGAGCTAATTTTCAATAGCCTGCAATATAAACAAAAGTAAGCTCTCATGGCGATGATGAATCAAGTCGAAGAGCTCTCTTTAGATTGAGTCACAATTGATTTTTCATTATTAAAATTCTTGAATTAACGATCTGTCCAAATGACAAGGTGCTGTCTCGTTAGGACGAAATCAAAAGGTGCTATCTCCGGTGGTAAAGGTTAGAAGATTGAAAATTCCATATAAATTGGAAACACCAGCGCCCTATGAAGTAGGAAACCTTTCTATTTTGTCCTGCCGAGATAGCACCTTGTCATTTGGACACTTCGATAAGAATATTTATACTCCTTGTCTACATTTAACCCTCCTATGTATCAATATCATAAACATAGGACAAAATCTAGTACTTTTAAAATTGCATTCCTATACCATAAACCACTAATATCTGAAACAATCGATCGAGTGTCATGCTTGCATGGATGCAATTACGAAGTGCAGAGTGCACTCTTTCGAAACTTTTTCTTAGGAAAGGCCAAGTCCAGCATTTTACGCATGGAAAGAGAAGTCGTGTATGCTTGTGCGTAACAGGCATTAATAATACGTATACATACATTCAAACACCAAGGCCCGTTGAGCATCTGCTTACCACCCCTCTCCGCACTCCCCTTGATCCCTTTCTCGGCCAATAGCAACCCCCACTGCATGGTCCGGCGGACCCCTCTTTCTCCAATCGCTTCGTTCGACGGCGCATGCACACGCGAACGCACACTCCTACATAAAAACGTATCCGCTGAACCCCTTTCGATGCGGAAACACGCATACATTGGCAGAGTGTCGGCTTTTAAATACAATCCCTTCGTACTGTTAGCAAACACTCGGAAGGAAATTGTAAAAACATTTTTGGCAATCGTGCTTGAGGAACCATGGGAGCTCGGGTATTTAAATAGTGAATCAATATTGAGAATTGATTTTTTAATTCAATAGATATAGGCGAGCCATCGCCAAATAAAATATGAACACATTTGTATGTGTGGATCAGGTAGTGGAGGTTAAAATCGTTGTACGCGTTCACTCCAGGCACGCATATTAAAAAGGAGTTATTAACAAATTTGTACGCATTTTGTTCGGGATGAAACCCGAAAGTTGGCCTTGGATCAGCGTTTCGCAAAGGCCGCTCTCGCAGCGCAAAATTCCTGACTAATGCATGTCCCTCGTTACCAAACCTGAAAGGCCATTCGACCTGCTCCCGTTATGGTCGATATAAATTTGTCCGGTAGTGAAACACTACTCTCCGCTTTGGTACTCGATGGATTTTTCACTTTCAGCCAGTGGAATTTTATAATTGCAATTTTGTACTCCGATCAGTTATTATCAGTACATGATATTTTCGATCCATCTCACTTTTATTAAGTTGTAACTGGTGACGTATGTTTTACCTAGGTGAAAGTTGGTTAAAAATTAAGTCATTATGGGGTTTTAGGAAGTGGAAAAGGTTTCCGAGAATGTTGCAGATATAAATAAGGACAGAAAATTGTTTTGAAAGGATCTCTAACTTTCAGAATTGTTATATTCTTTGCATAGGGGCAACCGGTCTTAACGAATGCCAAAAGGATCCCTGCTTTTGGCAGTGCTATAAGTTTCCTCTGCAGGGCGTAAGTGTATAATTTAGTCTAGACGCGCTGGCCTTAGAATTTAGAAATGCATCTTCTGAAAGAACGGATCCCTGGCGTCATAGAAATAGAGAGCATAGACATTCGTGTCTTTTACCAACTCGACTGAAACCTTCACCCTGCGGGAACCCATATCCTATCCCCTTGCTACCAGTGGCGTAGGTCGACCGGTTCTCAACTTCGTGGAACCAGCTACCTTATACATTTTTCGTCTCCACTATTGACTATACTTCTTTGACATCTGAAATAATTTTATGTTCGTAAAACAATAAGCAAACCTGATGCATTGTAAGAAGGTATTAGTATCATGTAAACAGAGCAACGAATACTTATTGAAAGTGCAAATGCTCAAATTCATTGTTCTATAAGGAAACTCAATCTGTTTGTGCTACGTAAACCCGTTCACTATGGCCTACAAATTTGTAATTATCTTCAAGGGAAACTGTACTCTTGTACAGTGTAGATAACACATCGACTGTAACATTCATTATTTTCTTCAGTTCTGCGTCCAGAGTGAAAGAGAGGGAGATTATTCTTATTTAGACTGAATCATAATTGACACTTGAGTTTGACGGATCTCGATAAAACGTCACGTATAAATACCACCTGTGAAGAGTCGCACACCGAGGCCCATAGAGGCGTTTAAACTCGGGGTCGTACGACCTGCTTGTTCGAAATAGACATCTGGCCAGATTTCGTTAAGTCTGGCCCGCATGAACGCGTGGCAAACGGAACAAATGTGCAGCCGATCCATCGGCATGGCGCCAACCATATACGCGCCCTGCACCAACACGAAGGGGCTTTGATTTTTTGGCAGGTGGCACTGTTTTCGTTGACGTCACCACTAACGGTCCAAGTGAATACTGAATGCAACGAGTGCCATTTCGTGGGAAATTAATAACGCTCGATCGAACACCGATTCGCCAAAGAGAGAGAAAGAAAGTTCCTGACATTGATTTCTGTTTAGTACCTGCGAATTAAATACATTATGATCACGACCTAGGCTAATTTATTGCAAGGATTCAATCTGAGCTGATACCTCATATTTTCAGCGCAAAGTTTAAGCGTAGAAACGCTAAATCCAAATGGGAAATTCTAAAGCTCATTTCTGCAATTCAAAGAGTAAACTTTTGTCTCTCAAGAATGATCAGCTGAAAGTTTTATCTAAAACTTCATGAATGTTTCATGAAACTGGTTCAGAAAATAACGAAAGTCAATTAAACACTTTGAGATCGAAAAGTCGGATAATACAGAAACGATTATCCGATTCTCGTCCTTGCTGGAAACTTTCTCCGTTTTACGAGTCCCGTTTTCCTTAGACACCGTATTCTATCAAAATTCACTTTAAGTTTCCGCAACATCTTTTCGGTGTTAACACACACTGAATATGGAAGAGCAGTCGCCACTTTATCTGTTAAAGCATCGGTTTTGAGGGGACTGGTAGATAATCTCGAGCCCATCAGTTTCGTAAAGTAAAAACGTTTCTGAAGAAGATCCATAATAAGATTAATCAGAATATCAGATAAGTCGTGAATACAAAAAGTGAAAAATGTGACAAGGGTAAAAATTACTGATGAGATGAAAAGCAATTTTCCTAAGGAAGAAGTTAACATGAGGAAGATTCTATATCAAAGCACAGCACAGAAACCACGAATGAGGACCAAGTCGTAATACTGTACCATTAGTTGATCTTCTCATACAGTTACTCTAAAGTTATTTAAAAAAAAAGATATACCATACTTTAGTCACTAATGACCGTAAAGTAATTGATGCAACCCCAAATCTTCAAGTTAATGTAAATGATAGTAAGAAGCGATGAAGTATTAGAAATGGTTTCAAATGAAAGAAGTTTACACAATATATGAGAAAGAAACGACGTGATAAGGTGATAGGCCACATATTCTCAGATATGAAGGGCTAGTAGGGTCAATTGTAGGCGGAACAGTAGAAGGACGAAAGTGGAAAGGTAGCCAAAGATTCCAAAATAATGACGTGCCGGAAACATGCCGAAACCTTTTTTCTAAATAAGCGGTCAATTTTGAGAAAAATGAATTAGGAAATAGGTCTATCGGTCTACCGCTTCGACTGAGCCGACATCCCAGTGTTCTTCGCTTCTTTGATGTATCTTTCAGTCTGTGGGTTCAATTCCTGTTATTGTTAGTCATGATTAGTCATTTTATTCTTAAAATAAATTTTATAAAAATTATGGAAAAACAACGAACTTACAAATGTTTTCAGTAAAAAGTTCGTATTTCTTTAAATTTTATCATACGTTATTTACAATAATATTTGGATGTTGGTGGTGAAATTGGCTT
>CAKNYM010050607.1:119586-148159 GCA_932195095.1 Andricus curvator | reverse complement strand
ACCAACATCCAAATATTATTTTTACTCAGGGTCGATACAACTCCTTTCTTATACGTTATTTACGTTGAAAAAAAACTTCGTTTCAAACTCGAAATGAAAATTTTTTGTTCAAAAGGGCGAGATTAATAGTGTACTTAAAAAATAAAAATGTACAAAGGAAACATAAAACTAGCTGTGAATTCGATCTCGAGTGTATCCACTTTGTTTGTATTTATAATTATATGGTGCTCATTTCACGAGCACTTTGCTTCCCGTTTGCAAATGTATTTGCTTCCTCATAGAGAAAGCATTAGCTATTTTTTTTAATAGTAGACAAACCAAAGTCTTCATTTTTATCAATTTAAAAATAGAAATTTACAAAAGATACAAAATTAAAAAAATAATTTTTCGTGCTGAAAAAGGGAAGGGGAAAGTTCTGTCGTACCCTATCCCTTTCCCAGCTTTATGATTTCTTCACAAAAATTGTCAGAATTATTCTGTTTGAAAATTTATGATCAAAAAGTATTTTCTATTCATGCGTCAACTTTGAATTATGTCGATGAAGAAAGGTTTTCTGTTTGAAACAGATGATTCAAATATTATAAATGAGCATAACTTCCTTAATCTTCAATAAATTGTATAAATATTATAGATCAATCGATTTGCCTCGAATCAAGGAATCTTTTCAGTTCTTGCATCAATTTTGAATTATGTTAGTGAAAAAAGTTTTGCTATAAAAACCCATGTTTTCAAATATCATGCATTAACATAGCTTCCTTATTCTTCAAGAAAATGTATCAATGTTACAGGTGAATCGATTCGTCTTAAATCAACGCAACTTTTCTATTCTCGCATCAAATTTAAATTATAAGAATGAGGAAATTTTTACTCTAAAAATCGATTTTAAAAATACATAAATTACCATAACTTCCCTACTCTTTAATAAAATGTATTAATATTGTAGGTCAATCGATTCGTCTCGAACCAAGGAATCTTTTATATTCTTGCATCAACTTTGAATTATGCTAATGAAAAAAGTGTTACTATAAAAAAACCGTTTTTTAAAATATTATTGAGTGCTAAAAAAAATGCAATAAATATTTTTCGAAATCCTTCGGTCAGTTTCAAGATATTAGTGCTGAAAATAAGCCCTCCAAATTTCATCAATTTATCTGCAACCGTTTTCAAGTTATCGTGTTCACAAAAAAGTGTGACATCCACACATACACAACACACACAACACACACACATCCGGACAATTGCTTAGAACATTGCATTAGACATTTTTTAGTTGAGGAAGGTTTAATTAAATGAATTTAAAATTTCTGGCAAATGTTACCATTACAAAGAATAGATTTTGCGAAAATAAAAACATGACAAAATTGAACAAAAACGAATTTTTGGTTTGAAAAATGTTTAAGTTTGTTGTTTTTCCTTAATTTTGATGAAACATATTATTAGGCATTCAATAAATAGTCATAATAATATACCAAAGTGGATATACAATTAAACAAAAAACTAATATCTGACCCTCTCCTTCTGAATGAATGATAGAAAAGTGTAAAAACGGAAAACAATATTTATGGCTTTTATAGATTTGCAAAAAGCATTTGATACTGCTCATTGGGCTGAACTATTCCAAATAATGAAATAGAGAGGATCAAAATAGTTGATATCCTCCCTTCATCGAAATCGATGTGTTGATCAAAATTGTGGAGGAAGTGAGTGAGCCAGGGATTATAAGTGCAGTGATGATTGAAATCAGTTTTACATCGAATAGATGAAATTTTCAATAAGTATAACATGAAAATACACAATTCCTTCAAACCAAACCTCGGATTGTTGATTCTGGATCAAATTAAACTCTAAAGTAAAAAGGATATTTTGAGATTGCCGAGTCAATATCACTCGTGAAGAAGGCACGGTTTGAAAGATGGGAGGGAAAAAAATAACATAGTGCATCGGTGTTGTAGGGTAGGGTCACCTGTTGAACATTCCGGCCTACCGATAGGGAGAAAGAGAGGAGGAAGAAAGGGTAAAAGAGCGTCGAGTCTCGGACTGCTGGCTACCTTCGAACCTTCGTCGTTGCCGTCATCGCCGACGTCGTTGTTAGTTTGGCATAAACATGTGAATGAAAATGCAGAAAGACGCAGAAGTAGGGAGAGAAACCAGGCACGTGCAAGCCACGTGCCGTGGCACGCTCATACGCGTCTCCTTGAGTACCTGTATGCACTTTATACACAAATCGGAGAGTTTGTTAATTTTTTCCTTCTCCAGCCTTGGTTGTGCCAATTTATTGTCCGAACTTGGGGAGAGATCGATTTCCCAATCTTATGTTCACATTTCGGCTTATCGCGCACTTGACTTAAGAGCTTTTTGTATCATGCTTCAGAAAATGAAAGTTGCTGGTCTCGAAACATGCAGTAATAACGTAAAAATATGGTATGCAGATATTTTGGGTCCTCTTAATTCTGAGGCTAAAGTATCAATTTCCTTTGCAGCTCAGGTACATTAGAAAGAAATAGCTGAAAAGAATAAATTCGAAAAACAAAGAGTGTGAAACTAAACTTGAAATGCAGTTAAGAAATTCACTCGAATTATACGATCCGAGATTTAAGTCTGAAACTCGAGGAAGCAAACGAGTGCAGTCGCGCGAAAGGAATATTATCGTTTCCGTTTCATTTCCAAATCCAGTCTAATGCAAATGCAACTGTGTCCCTTCGTATTTACAAACCGTATATCGGGGTTCATGTAAGTACTTCTCTCTCGACGCGGCAGTAAAGATGTGCGATAGAGAACAATCCTAGTATGGTTGCACCATAACAAATTTATGCCTATTCTCGATTCTCGATCGCCCAAGTATTCTCCAGTGACTTGCGACACTCTCGTATCGATGTCGCGAAAAAGCGAGGAAATATCGCTGCGTTACCCACCGCAACATCGTTGCGAACGAGAAACGACTTTCCAACATTCTCGTTTCTTGAATATTTTTCGCCTTTGTATGGTAAAATTGAAGAAAACGTGCAGTCTTGGGCAAGAAACTCGAGAGAAATCCGTAATCGTTTGAATATTGATCCAGTAGTTTATTAAATAAGGATGAATGGACAACGATAACATTATTGCTACCGTCACGGTCATGATTGTAACATATTGGGATATCAGACTTTTAGAAAGACGGAGTTGTTGGGCTATCTATAGGGTTAGGATGGAGTTAATTCAACTCCAGTGGAGTGAAATTAACTCTATTCTGACCCTATAGTTGTTCAGCAACTACACTTTTTCAACAGTGCCTTCAGTTGTCGCACATCAAAATTTAAACATCTCTAATTTTAAATGTTTTAGATCTTAGTTTAAAAATTCCCTTTTACTGCAACTTCTTTTTTCATATTTGATTACATGTGAAATTAAATATATGAAACGTATTTTCTCTAACCAGATAGCATCTACAATCATACATTAGCATGAGCTTAAACATTCATACATAAGTCGTCCCATAAAATTTGTTATGTCGTGCGCGCATATACAATAAACGGAGCATGAACTTCCAACGTCCTTTTTTAGAATCACAGCAAATAAGTCGTGATCAATTAATGCGAAAAATATAGTAGCTAATCAATAAAAGATAATCTTATCGTATTTTATCATATTCGAGAGTCTCTGAAGATACTTGTCTTATTCCATTTCTGACTACTTGTGGAACATAACACCTGGTCGTAGAAATATTTGAGATAACTTGACAAGTGCTTTATTATACAATCGTTGAGAATGATATGATGACTTGTAGCAAAATTGCAGTGCTCAACGATAAAGAAGTTTTTAAAACATCAAAATCTTTCTAAAATTGCTTAAAAGGCAAACCCAAATACGATTATCGAGACGATTATGAATGACCATGCATTCGCTTGCAATAAACTAAGTAATTAAATATTTAAAGATACTAGGTCGTGGAATGTTTTTTGACTTGTAGAGTCAAAATTCGTTAACAATATGGAAGATACATTTCAACCCCTATGGGCCTAACTATGCTGCGATGCTTGATGGAGAGTCACTGTTTTAAGTCCCGATTCCTACGCCAATGTCCTCCGGTGGGCCCCTTCTAGTGTAACGCGAAGGGGGGCACCAGCAGCGACAGCTGCTGCGGCCGGTCTCCCCTCCCGCACTATCCCCTCGTCGGGTTCCTCGTCCGCCACCCTTCTCGGCCCCACGAACATACAAGCATCCTCTGCCCTTCTCGGTCGCGCCAGTCCCCCCTAGCCCCTCGCACCCCCTCTTCGTCAAAGCGCCAAAACCCTCAACCTCCTTGCTCGTCAAACTCCCCACCATGTACCCCTCAGTCGCGTGGCAGGCAGGCTTCTCCACAAAATACACCTTCGCGTTCCGTTTTACTACCGTACGGTGCAACGGACGATCTCCTTTTTTCTCCCTTTCCTCGTCTACCTTGCTTGCCCCCCCCCCCCCGCCTATCTCTATCTCTGTCTTTACTCATGTCCGCTTCCAAAGGTTTGTCTCTGTTCATCGTCACGTTTCTCTGTTGTTCTCGCGCCGGTTTCGGCCGCCGATCTCGGGGTGCTTGGGAGCCCCGAGGGCACAGGAAAGTAGCAAAGGCCAACCGCCTGTAATCGTTGGCTGGAATCGAAAGTCACGGAAATGGTCGTTTCTTCTTTTTCAACCCTGCTTTCATCGTCTCGATTCGGAGGTTTCGACCAATGTGACGTCCGCTTCTTTTTTGCTTAAAAAGCGTTGTCACTTTGATGCGGTTGTACGCGTCAGGCACGAGCCACTTTTTTTTCACTGCGAATTTTTTATGGACCTGAGGATCCACAAAAATGGTGAAAGGAAAAGACCTGTGGGTTTGGTAAATCAAAACTAACTGAAAAAACGCATCGAGAGTTGCTGCAAATCTGAAAGCAAGAGGAAATGGAAACAATGGGGACGGATTACTATGCATATCAAGATCTGATGAATAAACAAGGCGAGAATATTACTGAACATACCATATTATTCCAACAGTATCCTGGACAAAGTGACTAATCTCAGTAGGATGGAATTTAAATCTCGGCAAATCCTAAGATTGGCTATACAAATTTAGGATTTGAGATAGCTTCAGGTACGTGGATGTATCTCTCCGAAAATTGCTGTTTAGTAATATAGTAGATACAGTCAGCAATCAGTCCACTCTACAATACACTGCATTTACTGCGATTTTTCCTGGGACTTTTTTTATACAGAGACCTGAGGGATCAGAGTTTTTTTTCGTAAGCTAATGTTACGCTGAAAAAGGTCCTGATGAAATCCAGAGACCCATTAACTTTTCGGTCCCTCTCGTTCAAAACTGACCTATGGTCCCAAGGATCAGACTTCATGTTACACAGGAAGAAACCCGAACCGGGGTTCATTTTCTTTCCCCATTTCCATCTTCTCTGAGCAACCATCAATTCATGGACCCGCCACATTGCATACGAGCTCTCAGGACCCGAAAATCTGGCCCCAGGGCTGTAATTAGCAACAGGAGAGAATCTCCGGGAGGCTGTAAAGAGTGTAAAGCCTTAAACATCTCTACCAATCCTTTTTGGCCTTCACTATGGAATTAGACTCGCAAAAAGTATGCATTTCAGCTCGTACTGAAGATCCTACAATCGAGTATTGTGGAAAAGCTTCGAATTACTAATTTCTCAAAAGGAAAGGAACCTCCCGATACGTCCAGTCCTATTCCTCTAAGCGATATTTTCTCTCGCTTCCTCGCTGTGTATCTTCCCACAATCTACGCCCCGTGGTTTCTCTGTTACTCCCTGAGGACCAAAGTCCAGAAATCCCTTGGGATTTTAGTCGATGCTTCCTGCTTGGTACCCGTATACACACTCGAAACGGTTTCAGATATCATATCTGTCAGCTGAAAATGTCTCCAGTGTGCTTCAGCTTATATCTCAAGCACCGAGGTCGAGCACGCTCCTTTATAGGCGAGGAGAGATAAAAAATAACACGCATAAACAAACTCGCTCGTTCACGATTATTTTACGAGGGCTCCCCATTTTGGACGATGATTTCGATAAATTTAAAGTCAGGGAGGGTTTCAAGATAAAATCTTTTTCAAATGTTTTAAGGCTTTAGATTGAATTCGGTTACTTTCTAGAAATAAAAAATCTGTCAGCAGCTGCACTTTGTACTTCTTGTCTTCGTACTTTCCCCACATTTGCGCATGGACCTTTTAAAATTAAAGGTGAAACCATTGACAACAGCAGTTTGGTGATTATGAATTCTCTTTTGTTAAAGCTTCTTCGGCTTTAACGAATATATTCTCATCACGTGTCTCGCGCTTCGGGCTCGATTAAACTATGTCAAAAACGAGAAATTTTCAATCATATGTGGAACTCCGTTATGTTAAATTATATTAGATTAATTTCTGCATCTCGATCCCAGACTTATGTTCTCGAAGTGACATTTTGCCGTTAAAAGTTTCATTGTATCGTGTTATTTTCCTATTAATTTTAATTGTTTATTTTTAATGGGGTTTTCTCGATTAAAACACAAACTACGTCTCTTTTCAACAAATGGTCGAAAGCAAATTTCTAGATCTAATTTAGATAATCAATTTTGGCATGAAACATTGTATTGTATCTTGTGCCGTTTTTCCGTAAATTAATGTATTTAATTTTTGATGTTATTTTTCACGATTAGAACGAAAACTACGCTTCTTTCCAAAAATTTTCATCAAAAAAATTTGTAGGCCTTTTTTAGATCAATAATTTTGTTTTTAAACATTTTATTGTATCTTGTGTCGTTTTATGCAAGAATTTAATTTTTAGTGATATTTCATTTTAATTCATTTTAATTTCATTTAGTCCTTAAAAACGTGTGTCAAAGCGCAGTCCAATGTCTTTCAAAAGTTATCGAGTATACAGACGACGACAGACAGACACCATCGCAAAACCTGTTTCTTCGGATTCAGGGGGTCTCGATACGTAGAGATTTGATGGAATACGTGATAGTCAGTTTTCACACAAAACGAATACCTTCCCATTGTGATGAGAATGAAAAAATTGAACACTGTTTATTCTGGGCCCACAGCCTGTTAAGGCGAAAATTATAAATATAACTTTCATCCTAGATCTAAAAGATCTGTCACCCAAAATCTAGTTCTAGATCTAGACTAGAAGATATCGCAAATTAATTCCTATAATTAAGATTCGTGCAAGTTTTCGAAGACCAACCTTTGCGTCTACTTCCATCCCTTCTAAAGTTTTTGACGCACGCCAGGATTTTACAGCCAAGGGAGGAACGGAGGTGAAAAAGCGAGAGATATCTGTAGGTCCCGAAAGATTTTTTTTACATGGGGCGTTTCCGGCACGTCTAGTCTTTTGGAAATACGCCTTTAATATTGAATTTTTTTTCAAGGGTTCGAGGGCGGACTGATATAGAATATCGAGAAGTAGAGTGCACGTTCTTCTGATTATCCTCGGTCTGATGGCTCCACTATATAGCGAGCAGGGTTCATGTACCCTCGCGGTTTTCTGGGCCTTATTCCACTATGTAACGGGTGTTGCCCTGGACCGAAAATATCTATTCTCGATCTCGATATTCAATCTATCGATCGACTAAGGACCTATGTAACTAAAGAGCTTCCAGAGTTTCTTGAATGTCCCTCTTTTCAAAATATTTTTTCCCCTTAAAAAGGAAACCGCTATCTTTTGTTAAAAGTCCCTGGTTACGGTAACACGTTCTATGACAGCATATATATTTTTTTTAAATCATCCGAGTATCAGAATTTATCTTTCAAGACGATCACATAACATCCCTGATTTATAGAATTGTGTCTTGTGTAGATGTAGACAGTATAAGTGTAGATTGTAGTAGCTATGCTAACAAAACGAAGGTATAAAATTAAAAGAATTCAGGATGATTTTCTATCATCTTCTGTGATTTTTTTACACGTCAATCTTTGCTTCTCCGAGAGATACTACCTTTTGTCATGTTTCAAATATTTGCAACTTTTTTCCTATCTGAATGTGAAGAGCTCAAGTGACACCCGGTATATGGTGCCATGGCAGGCCGGAGCTAAAGGTATTCGAGAATCGAGCACCAAGGGCTACCTGAGCCCTTCTCCACTTTTTCTCTCCGGGGTTACCGTCTATTCTTCAACTCCCCATGAGACCCCCTTCCCCCTGCTTTTCTCTTATTGGGGTTGAGAAACTCGAAGGGTGAGGTATCTCCCTTTCTTTTCTTCTGCTGCGTTCTCTTTTCTCGCTCGCTTTTTATGTTACCTGCAAAGCAGCGAACACCCTTTGAGTCGCGTGGCACCATGCACTGGCAGACGCATATGAGTTCCCTATAGAAATCTCATCTTTTGGTTTGGCTGATCCCTACCTTGCAGACATACCAATTCTATTTTACATAAATTGTATTTTGGAATACATTTTTTCTGAAAGTTTTAATAATTGCCTGCCAATGTTTAAATTTAAATTCGAAACAAGTTTTTTGCGCAATTATCAGTAAAGACTAATTAGTATCATTCATCTTAGTCACGATGAAATACTTCCCAGCAAACTTCTGTCGTTGAATGGGTATTTGGAGATTCCTACCTGTTCAGTTTGCAAATATTCGGCAGGTGCTGATGCGAAATAACGGGGCGGCGATAGAATTGATCGATGAGAAGATATTGGCGGTGAATGATTTTCAAGCGAAGGTGAACTGGTTATGCGATTCACCTGTGTCTTTACTTTGTAGCACGCGCGTCTGTATTTGTGCGACATTCGCTCGCTGTCGATATGGCATCGCGACACAGACCTCTGAACGATATAATTTCTAGTGAATCACAGCTAATTAATCACATTTATCTACACCGGACTAAAACACTCGTAAATCGAGTTTCAATTGTCACTCCCCCTTATGCCTTAACCTTTGCTTCGTTTTTGCTTTCAGTTTTATTCTCTTATCAAACTATCGGATAAAAAAGTTGCTCTTGTGACTATCTCGAAACGTTATTTTAATATCTTTGTCATTTTTTGAATTTGCAAGGAATTTCGAGTTCGGTCCAGGCCCAGACATGCTGACATTCAATCTTCAGCTGTGTTGAGAGCACGTGAGATCGACCATCGGTAATCTAATATTGTGTTGCCCAATTTTCCAAATTTGCAAACCGAGCCTTGTACCATGCTGTTAGCGTGGTAGGTGTTAATATCCACGCGCTTGTTCATTAAGATTAGATCGCTCGTAAAAAGATCAAATATAATCCCATAGTGGTGCAGGTTCGTATCTCTAGTAGAGAAAGATGTCACAAATCTAAAAACGAAAAGAGAAAAAGTATGTACAACATTAAGTCATTGATTAAACAAAAATTTCCGTAACTTTGAAGAATTGATTAGGAATATGTCAATTTTGCCTAATGAAGGGGTATACACATTTTATGAAAGGATATATGGTGGAGGTTTGATGATGCGTACGGTCCTGTCTTTCTATTAAATGAGACACCCTTGCACATTTAACATCCCTGGGAAATATGTGACGGATTCACGCCTACGTTTTTCTGTTGCATGTCTGTGTGCATACCCTGCTTTTTTCAACCCACTTCGCATCTGCATCACGCAACGTGTCAACGCGAATACTTTGCGCATTAAACAAGAATGAAAAATATTACCAGAACACAAAAGGGAAAATCGGATCACAGATAATGTTGCAAACGAATTATTATTTCGACCTTCCAGCGTAGCTTTTAAACCAGCTACAGTCAGGGTTTTAGTAAATCGACTCTCCTTCAGCATAAAAGTAAATTCTTTATTTAAAAAATCGATCTCTTCGAAATCAGATATAAGATAAATTTTAACAATCTCATCGCATAATTTAACCTCTGAAAGAAACGTGTTTAAATTTACCCTTAATTGGACACTCGTGTTCGATTGTGGGGCGACAGAAAATAGTTTCGGGGCATTCGTGTTTGGTTGATTTCGATTGGTGTCCCGCAGAGTCGAACATAGCCTAGAATCGCGACGCATGTAACGCATTCCGCGAGGTGTAATGTCGAATTAATGTCCGGGCCAAATCTGTGTAGATGGTATCGTAGTCCCGTCGGGAGTGTAATGTGCAACAAATTTCGTATCGAGTCTCGTTTTCCGCACAGCTAAGCGCGGGGCACACCCATATGATTAGCATACTCGCTACCCGATACGAATACACGGATACGGTGCAGGTTAGGTAGAGAGATATCTGTAACTCGAGTGTCTCTTGAATCTAGGCGAATTAAGGTTAGGTCGGTCCAGGGTCGCGGGCTTCGATGATACATTGAATACTCCTTCAACATATGTTTTCTAACATTTTAACGAGAAGAGATACTCGTAATGTCGACGTTTAGTTATAATAACACTCTTCTCACGAGAAAATGTACTCCTAGGCTCGATAATTTAAGGCTTCCAACCGAAAGGTAGTGATTTGAAAGTTTTAAACCTACGCGTATAATTATCTTGATCCTTCAAGTCGGATCCTTAACGACCTATTTGTCTTCACATTACATTTTATGAGAGTGTGAAAATCGATATAAAAAAAAGACCTGGAAGAAAAGATGTACTGCCCGTTGTCAGCATCATTTCTGGACATCATACAAGCTTTCGACAAATTACGGTATGCTGTTTTGCTTTGCAAAATCAAAGAAAAGCTTCCCTACAACATTTCTTCAATTTAAAGTTTCCTGATACCTTCTTTCTATTGTAACTCTACCAAAATCATACTTTATCTTAATTTTTGGATGCAAAATATGTTGTATATCACCTGGACATATACGGCATTCAACTTTAGAGTACCGAGTGAAGCTATACCTCATGACCTTCAGATTGACTCATTGAAAGCGGAAGTACAAAAGCACAGTGCAATTTACATCAATAGACTCCAACATCATAAAAATCATATAGTAGTTAAACTGTTATATAATAAAAGACACACAAGAAAGCAATTCGATTTAAGTAATAAATGTTCATAAATACGTCTTTTATACGTTTCTTTTCAAATAATTGAGGAGCAGTTCATAATAGAAACAATAGGGTCAGAGTTGCGTAACAAAGTTTGGGATTCAGACCGAGTGTAGGTGAGATATGAGCAGAGTAGGCGAGGACTTTGTAATAGACGTTCTGTCATCGGTCAACGGTGATCATCCTGGATGGTCCGGACAATCGTAATAATCGAGAGACGTGAAACTTATGCGACAGAACGTGGGTAACACTACGTCATAACGGCCGAGCAGGTTTGCCAGTTCTGAGGATGACACGGTAGCCCATGGTTTAGCTTGCCCTTTGATGCATGATATTGCAGAGTCGGTACACGCTTCGCCAAACATGTCACGAACAAGCCGAAACTGTTAGGATTCATAGTTATCTCGACGATCCTGCACTGCCACTGTCGTTCGCCTGACACTGGACACTCGACCCATACAAGGAGTTAACCGTCCGTTTTCAATCCGCACTTTCCTCTGGAACTCCCATCTCCAAAGGAATATTCTGTCCTCTTCAAAAACCCATTCCCAATTTCTCCTCCCATCAAAAGTTGGCTCTTGACCTAAAGATCCTGAAGTAATACCAAAACAATGGTTTGCAGATACTATTTTTTTGAAAAGGTTGGATAACCTTTCAGAAGCTCTGAGTCTGAGGAATCGAGTCTCCCCTGATCACATAACCTCCATAAATACTTGAGTCGCGCTCGCACACATGTCTCGCAACGTGTTCGATATTAATATAAAATGAAGTCTTGCGTTGTGCTTTGTGTATCCTCCTTACAGGTTCGATTGCGTATTCCGAGGGCATGAGAGGAAAACAAAATACAGAGAGCGTGAAATACGGTCGAAAAACCCTGTTTCTGATTTATAAAGATACATCGCGATTTTATGCCGACATTAATTTTACATCAATTCGCCCCTACTGCATGTTTTTCACAATAACGTGCTCGAGTTTTCAAACCGCATTTATGCATATGTAATGTGAGCTTTGTAAGCAAAGCATTACAGGATTTTCTTTCAGATTTAGAATATATTGGGATTCCATAAAGAAATCGGCATACTCCACATTTTCATGCTTTAGTTGATTTCCCTTTATATTATATCCGAAAATCCCCTACAAATTTATAACCCTACTTTTTTTTACCCCTTGGTACTATTGAAATCGACTCATCCCAAACTTTCGTAGACTCTTTCCGTAAATCCATAGATGAACTTAAAATGTAAAATTCTGGCATTGAGCGACTTCCCTTGTTCCATATCCCCAACTAGCCTTATTCCGCAACTCTAGAAATGAATCTGAAGAAGTTAGCCTTAACGTCTGACCGCAAAAGGACTAAAAATCGCTTGCCGCAATACCGTCGCTATCGGCAAAGGCATATTTCTAGCGAAATGATTTGGAACGTCCATTTACTTAATCTCGCGAGATATTCACGATCGCATCGTCCAGATACTCGCGTTCTCTTCTGTCACTGTCGAGTTTCCGTTCGCATACGGAATTCTAATTTCACTCAACCTACGTGCGCCTCAGTAAACGAATCGAGCGTATAGAGGTGCGTGCGCGTGACACCACGCGCTACTATTTACGCTTGCGAGACTGCAAGATAACTGCGTGGTTGATTACTGGAATGTGGTCTCAGAGGACACCGTCGCTGGCGATCTTATCGCCGGCCGTTGGCAACTTATCTTGTCTTTTTTTTTTTTTGCCGAAATCGAATAACGAGCGGCTTTCGCAGCTCAAAGACGTACATTTTATGGCTGAAATTAAGTTTTGCTTTTAGAATTGCCCCTTATCTTCCGAATTACTCCCTGCTTTGCGGATTACGTCTTCCCATTTCTATTTCAGACAATAAAATAAGAAAATTTGGTGTTTCAGAAAAACCAGGCTTCCAGTCGCCGTATGGCCCGACAATGGACAACGGAATGGTGAGTAGATAAGAATCAATTTTACCGCAAGTCTTGATTAAATAATCTGATCGACATAACCGTTTGATAAAAGATATTGTGGGTTCACATTTCACTCGATTAATGGAGCAACTTCGCCTCTTTCCGTGGGGTGTTATTTTTCAAATTAAGCGAGCTAGTCTCAGTTATGAAGCAGGATTATAGGTTACGCTGCGCGTACTAGAAATAGCGGCATAATAATTATTGCCATCGTTGGGAGCAAATTTATACGAGAAAAAGTTACTCATGCCAGCCCCAACTTCAGACGCCCAGTACCCTCGATATAATCCGAAAACTTTAGCCGCAGCGATATTTTCGGCAAGTGGTTCTCAACATGGAGCATATCTCTCAAACAAATATATTTCAATTTTCAATTATTCCTACAATATAATATGCTAAGTAGCAATTACTACTTTCTCTTTTTCTATTTGTATAAATGATCGAAATTGATGATTGAATAGATATTCGTAAGTAAATGTAAAAGTTTAAAAAAAATAATATCCTCTTCTGGGAAGCTGGATGAGATCCACTGTTCGCTAACTTTAATATCACTTACGCCCTCTCTCATCCGCGGCAAGGTATCTATATCTTCGTATATAGGGAGTATATATATATACATACTTGGGAAGGTTGTACATGTATAAAACAAAGCAACTGCTTCCGAGGGTAGTAGGGGGTTAACTGGCCTGGATGAAAAGTTGCCCGGAATAAGGATAAAGTCTCTTGTATTCTCCAACATCTCGCTTCTTACCTATCTATATTTTCCTCGAGAATACGCCAGTGCTTTTTTTTATCCCTTTATCCAAACGTGGAAATCCTCTTAAGCAGAGTTCTACTTTTTAGGTTTAAAGCTCATTCATAAATTTAAAAAGGTAATAAAATTTTAAACTCATCTTTAAAAACTTAACTTGAAAACAAAATTACTCTTTAATATTGCATAAACAAAGGCAACTGATTTGAACACTGTTATGATTGTTTATCCATGATTTGTATTCTTTTCGCTCCTATCTCCCCTTGCAACGATCCGCGGTAATTTCTCGAAATAAAGCATGTACTTTCTAAAATTCAACTAACTGACTTTAATTGGCATTAATATGTACGTCGCGTTGGAAGAAATTTGCACAATGGAAATTAAATGGAAAGTCCGCTTGGCACGGCCGACGACATATTATTCGCGTCGATTGTATCCATCGCGAGAGTAAAAGAGAGTGAGGAAGAGGAAAGGAAAGCAATGAGAGCGGTGGAAAGGCAGCTATACAATAAATCAGCCATCGAATCGATATTCCTTATCGGTTATGGTTTAACGACTACCGATTAGATATTGCCTCTTGATAACGTCGGAAAATCTATAGCGACGAGCTCGTTCCCATTCATCGCTGTTGAACTTCCCGACCCGGAACGCTTCGAAAATAATTAACTACAGAAAAAATTCACCAAGTCTTTCGGAACAAGAGATTAGAAACGAGTTCTAGAATCATTGGCATTTCTATTAATTGCATCAAGAAAAAGACAATTCGACTTGATTTATAAGACGCTGCCTTGGCTTTATCAGTTCCGGTCTCTTTCTTGATTATATTTTGGATTTGACATTCATCAAGTTCGGTTCCACTTGTAAAACCTCTGAAAGATATGTTTTTCGGAAAATTGGCAAGATACCGTGGGGAAATATGGATATCTCAGAGTCTCCTGGATATTCTTGAGGTATCGAAAGTACTGTCATATAGATTGTGGAATATCCTGTATGTTCCTGGGTTCTCTGTACAATATCCTGGGAAATAAGGGGAATACCTTGCCGATATCTTTTCCTGTGAGGGAATTCGGAGAAAAGCGTCGTCTGGTCCGGGATCAATGCTCCCTTGAAAACGGGATGATCGATCTGCGATTAGGCCAATTTGTTGTAATGTCCGACGTTCGTTCGCCTGGCCAAGAATTGGCCCCGTTCCAAGGAATATCCGCCGCGTCTTCTAGCTTTTCTACCCCTTTCACTATAAATACTACTTTGGACCGAGATTTTCGCTTCGTTGAGTGTTGGAAATCGTCCCAAACAATTTAATAAACTTTCTGCAATTTGCATTTATAAATAAGCTAAGAAAATTGCTTTTTAGAGAGCTAAATATTGTTAAAATCATTATTTCGCATATACCGAGATTGAGAAGGGCTGGCGACCAATGTAAAGACTAAAAAATGTTGTTTGGAGGAAAGTTCTCCTCGCTCTTTGGAGACTTATCCGGTAGTACTAGGATTTCTAAAGGAAAAAGTTAAATACGGTCTTTAAGGAAGAAAGAACAGTAGTACACGTTAGTGCATTATCAGTCCATGCGGGTAATCAAAGGATGTAAATAGCATCATAAGGGACGATGATGCTTGGCTGTATTATTATATTCTACCAATGAAAGGGGTAAGGGCAAAGCATATGTTCTTTGAAGATGAAGATACTACAGTGCAAGATTACCTACAGGAAATTAAGAAGATGGGAAACCTGTAATCTTAATTCCGTTTGGACACTTGGCTGCTCCAAGATCGCAGCAGGGTCTTTTTAGTTAAGTTTGGTCTAAATCTCTATTCTCTAACTAGTCTAACTTCATAGACTTCACATTGGTATATTCATGATATAAAAAACTGGTTTGGTAACTGGTTATGTCCTTTTTAGAAGTACATCGACCGTGGAAAGTATTAGGAGATCCTTGAAAATTTAAAGCAAAAGGATCAGTCTGGGTGGTCACTTAACTCCAACTGATGAACAAGTCCCCACTCTTAGCATTATTTTTATTGCTTCCTGAAGTGATAAATCAAGTACGGAAATAGATCGTGAGGCAGATAATAAATTGTCAGTCCATTTGTAAAATTTGGATACAGGCGCGTCAAATTTCGCACGACTAACGCGACTCTGACATCACCACCCGGGTTGACCCGAATCGGCGTTAGTTCTGTCAGCAGACCGTGACCTAATCGCTCGTAATTCATTTGTTTTCCTCTGTTTCAGACGTACGGTGGCGGTGCGTTCGGCCCGGCGGCCGGTGGCCCTGGTGGCGGTCCAGGGGGTGGAGGCGGTGGTGGCGGAGGGACGACAACGGGCGTCGAAGGGGCAACGTACCCTCCCGACTCACCCTACTTCCCCTTTGGAAGCAGGGTTCCACCCTCCGTCACCACCCCTAACCCCGGATCAAACCCCGCCACCCCGACTGGCAACGGCGCTCGGTTACCAAACCCCTCGGCCGGTAAGTAATTTCGAAATTATGCCACTACACACGTTTCAAACCCGTAACCCCTGTCAGTCCCTTTAAAACATTATTTTTCTGCAGGGGTCCACATCCTAGAAAGGGGTGCACATTATAATTTCTATGTGGATCTATTCTTTATTTAATTTCAGTCCTCTCAAATCGAAAACAAAAAAGAAACAAAAAAAGAGTTGATAGCGGCTTTTGTGCCATTGAGAAGCAAAAATTCTGGCAAAAGTAACGCTAAATATTAATTCGGCTCTACTTCAATTGTAATTCAAATATCGAAGTAGGGACTGAAAGTCTGAAAGAAACCCAACTTGAATTTATTTTAATTAGTTGAATTTTGTAGAATCAAGATTGGCAACTAGTGATTCTCTCTATATTTTTGTCCTCCTGATGAGATGAATCGATTTAATTTTATTCTTTTATAATTCTCTGCTTTTTATTCTAGGTACGGTTGCAACAGTGAAAAGAAAGAAAGACGTAAGTTCATTATTATTGTTTTTAAAAGATAATTTTTTGCTTTATGTAGCTTGTTTTATAATCTCGGCAAATGCATGAATGCTTATAACCCAAATATTGCAGAGTGGTTAATGCACTTTCGGCGCTATTTTTTTTGTGTCAAACCAACTGGGAAAAAAAACTGTCGATTCCTCTTTGGCGAACATTGGCTTTTATTCGTTTCCGCAATTACCGCGCATTATTGCCGGCGGCTATTACGGGATTGGTGAATCTCCACATTGGTGATGACAAATGCAACACTGGTAGACCTAAAATCGATAGCTTCTCTGATAACGATGCGTAGAAATTGTTATTATCATTGCTACTACTTACTGTTATTATATTCGAAATTAAGATTTGCCGCATGCTTTTCCCGCTCGAGAATATTGATAAATTGTCAATTTAAGATGAATTATGACTTTCATGCTTCAAATATTTAGTCACTTTTACCATTCTGCAGGGTTTAATGATCCAATTAGGTGATTAATTTAATTTGTTATGCTTGCATAGAGCCTGGAAGGACCGGATGGAGAAGTAGTCACAACACAGCATTGGGTAAGCAAAATTTTTTATGCTTAAAAAAAAGTCTAATTGTGGCTACTAAGTTATTCCTTATGATAGATAAAGACTTGAAGCCTCAGCAGACATAAGGTAAAGGTACCTATCATGAAACAAATTTTGAGGGGGTTTTGAGATTTTCATTAATTTTTGAACGATAGTAGAATATATTTTCAAAATGTTTATATGAATGAATGCGCTGATCTTTTCTGAATGTGAAACGCCTATTAAAAGTTGAACTTAGTCTAAGCAAAGTTATTATATTTATGAAAAAGCGGAACGACCTTTATGTACTTATTATGAAACAACTTTTGGACTCTTGTACCGGTGTTCCATAATGCATGTCCCTATTATGGAGCAGCAAAGAAATGTGTTTTTTTATATTAATATGTCCTTTTTATATTATTTTCTATATTAAATTGAAATAAATAGTACAATGAACTTTTATTTCAATCGTTCATAGAGATAAATAAATTGAATACAAGTTTTCGTTAAAATTGACAAACCTAACCTATCAAGGGTAGTTTTCGTGAACGAAGTGAATTATATTTTATTTTTGCTGGAAAATGTTTGTTATAGGGAATGAATTTTTATGTTGGCGAATAAAAAAGAAGAAAAAACCATTAAGGATGAAGTAAAAAATTAAGAAACTGAGTCAAAGTGAAGTGTAAATGAAATATTAGGCTAAGCACCCTTTTCGTTTTTTTTTCTTTTATTGTACTTAATAATAACTTCCTGTGTTTTATTAAATATGCGTCCTTTTTGGTAGAAAATTAATCTTCTTGGTTGAAAATTCATGTCTTTCCTTGAAAATTCATTTAAATTTGTTTTCTCTGTTGACTGAAATGTATTTTTTAATTGAAAACTCAACTATTCTTGAAAATTTGTCTTTTTTGGTTGAATTTAAGTGTTTTTTATTTAAAATTAAAATCTTTTTTGGTTAAAATTTCAATGATATTACATTGTTCGTTGAGAATTCAAATTTTTTAGTTGAAAATTTAACTCCTTCGTTAAAAGTGTAACTCTTTTGTTAAAAATTAATTCTTTTCATGGAAGATTCATCATTTTAATTGAAAATTCATCTCTGATGGAAAATTTAACGACCTAGTTGAAAATCAATTTTTCTAACTGAAAATTTAACTATTCCAGTTGAAAATTTAACTATTTTGTTGAAAATTCGTTTTTTTTTTGTTAGAAATTAGTTTTTTTAAACAGAAAATTTAACTATTCTATTTTTGGTTAAAAATGTATATTTTTTGGACAAAAATTCAACTGTTTGAACTTTGATTGATAATTGATCTTTTTTATTTAAAAATTGAAATATTTGGTGTAAATTTGTTGCACCTTTTTGGTATAAGATTCATCTATTCCAGTTAAAGATACATCATTTCAGTGGAAAATTCATCACATTGGTTGAAAATTGAACTGTTTAATTGAAAATCCGTTTTTTTGTTAAAAATTAATTTGTTTAACTTAACGTTTAACAATTCTATTTTTCGTTGAAAATTCTTCTCTATTTTTTCTTTTCTAAAATTCAACTATTTAGTAAAAAATTTATCATTTTCAGTTGCAAATTCAACAACTTGGTTGCAAATTCATATATTGTGTTGAAAATTCGTATTTTTTTGTAGAAAATTAAGCTTCATGGTTGAATATTCATCTTTTTGGTTGAAAATTCAACCGTTTAGGTTAAAGATTCATCATCCTAGTTAAAAATTCATCTATTACGTTTAAAATTAAATTATTGCAGTTGAAGATTCATCATTTTTTTTTTGAAAATTGATCACTTTGGTTGAAAATTCAACTATTTTGTTGAAAATCCGTTCTTTTTTGTTTCAAAATTAATTTTTTTTACTTGAAGTTTAGGTTTTATATACTAATAACATAACATAAGCTATATTAATATAATAAAAAACACATTTTATTGCAAACGTACCTCTGTTCCATAGATAGGAGCAAGCGTTGAAAACGTGTCCGTCGATATGAAACACCCATGTTTCTCCGTTTCATAAATACGGACCGTGTTAAGAAAGGTGTACGCATTATGAAACAACTAATTAATAAATAATGTTCTATCCAAATAAAGAAAAAGTGCAGTAATTTCAAATCTATAAACCTTAAGCTTTCATTTAATCTATTACACATTGGAAATGATTGAAAATTGTTAATACACGACATAAAACAAATTATAGGTATCAAGCCTTCTGTCTCGGATAAATGGCAGTCAATTTTCCCGAGTTTGGAGGTTACATAATTAAAATGATTTTTTAGTGTTTAAAACTTTAGAAGTATACTTGCTTTTTATATAGATAAAAAGCCTAACTTTCCTATTTATTAATATAATAATTTGTACTCAAAAATCTACTTTTAAATTATTTATAAATCGAATTATTTGTCAAACTGTTTCATAATTGGGGCATGACACACTCACAGAAAAAGTTGTCTTGAAACAAAAGCATCGTCCTCTTGTCGGTTTTTTTTTGAACCACTTGAATATCTTTTTTACAAAAACAGAATTATTTGGCTGCAAGATTAGGTGAAGTTTGTTGCAAAAGGCTAATGTTTGCTGCAAAAAGATTCTTTTTGAGACAAATCAAATTCCTTTTAACCTTATAAATTTAAGAGGAAATTCCATTTGTGTCAACAACTTTTGTGTCCATGTTTTTCTATTCCGCTATTGTTTGGAAAAAATGCCGCATTTGCAAAAAAAAAATCAAAATTTTGTTAGCACCCTATCCTTAAACTTTTTTTAGGTCAAAAAGAGCAGATCTACCAAGTTTCATGCCTATTTTGGTTGTAATTCCGTTGTACCCTAGCGACTATTACGTTAAAAATGATCAAAGGAATTTTGGTAGATTTACCAATACGTAAATACAAATGACTACTATGGCCTAATGGCCTGGACCTAATGTTTATTTTACCGAAATAAAGATCGATTAAAAGTTTTCCCTAATCTCTATTTTTCCAAATTACCGTTGAACCTAATTTTTATTTTTTCGAATTACTATTAGCCCTTAATTTTTTCCCCTGAATTACCAGCATAAGTTTTATTTTTGTGAATTCCAATTCGAGAAAACAAAAGTTGTGCTGAATTGTGCTAGGTTTGTGCTCTATTGTGCCGCAAAAGATACTTTGGAAAAAAGGAAAATTTAAGCCAAAATTCACAAAAAACTTTTCTTGGACCTCTACAATCCACAATGTAAAACATGCGAATTTTGAAAACCTGAAAGTTATGTTGAGTTGTGCTAGGCGCGCACAACAACTGTTGTTTTATACGCTTTGCAATCAGACGTATATTTTTTCGTAAAAATGATCTTTTTTTTGCATTCGGGACAAATTTTTTTTACCCGAAAATATTAAAAAATGCAAATTTCAAAAAATTGAAAGTTGTGTTGAGTTCTGCTATAGGCGCGTACAATAACTATTCTCTCAAACACTTTTCAATCAGATGTATATTTTTTTTTTGTAAAAATCACCTTTTTCGCACTCAAAATAAATTTACAGATTTTTTTTTTCAATTGCGAATTTAAAAAGTTTTTAAGTTGTGCTGATACATTTTAAATTTGTAAAATTCGTTTGAATTAGATAGGATTTTACCTAGCAAAACTCAGCACAACTTTCAGATTTTCGAAAATCGCATTTTTGAAAATTTTCAGGTAAAAAAATTTCGTTCAAGTGCAAAAAAGTCGACTTTTACCAAAAAATATAGATCGGATTGAAAAGTGTTTAAGAGAATACTTCTTGGGCGCGCCTCGCGACACTCAGCACAACTTTTAGATTTTCAAAATTCGTATTTTTCTAAATTTTCGGGTAAAAAAAATGATTGCCAGTGTCAAAAGTCGATTTTTACTAAAAAAATATACATCTGATTGTAAAATGTATAGGAGAATCGTTTGTGGTGGCTAAGTACAAGTTTTTTGTGAATTTCGTTCAAATTTGGATGTTTTCATAAATTCATTTACGGCACAATAGAGCAAAAACCTAGCCTCCTAGCGCAATTCAGCACAACTTTAAAAAACAGGCGGTGCTGGCTCTACATTTTTTTTAAATTCTGGCTCGAGATTGGATTTTTTTTCGAAAAATCTTTTACGGGACAATAGAGCACAAACTTAGCACAATTGAGTACAACTTTTTTTTGAAAAAATAAACTGGTGCTGCTGGCCCTAAAAAAGTTTTTTTAAATTCTGACTACAATTTTGAATTTTTTGAAAAACTATTTACGGCACAATAGAGCACAAGTCTAGCACAATTCAGCACAACTTTTGTTTTTTCGAAAGGTTAGTCTTACGGAGAATTCCGTAACTTTAATTCAAGTCTCAAATTTTTTTTTCATCTTACGATAAAAAATTTACAATGTTTATTTATGCGATTTCAAACTAAACTATTTAGGATTTAAATAAAACTTTAAACCTAAAATATTTTAGGCACTCAAACTATTTTTAATTTGAGTTTAAAAGTATTGCGTTTTAAATTTACATTCAAAATATTAATTATAGTAAGGACAAAATCACAAACCTTGAAAATAAATATTTAATTAATCGTATAACGATCACGATTTCATTAGTAATGATGTAGTTTTCAACAAAAACAATATTCTTGAATATGATAAATATTTTAAACATATAAAAATTGTTTATTTAACACATTTTATTTTTTCGCACTTTTTTATATCACCGTGAATGGATTTCCGACGACTTAAGGCTCATGTAGGGGGTAATGTAACCTAGAAAACTCATCTGAAAAAATCAATTCGAAATGCTAGCGCAACGAATGATTATCGGAGGGCAATTTTTTTTCCTCTTGGAAGCTCAGATCCATATTCGAGGCGGAAAGTTCCTGCGGATCGTCGACACTTGTGATAAATATGTTAAATTTCCTAAATATGGCATTTCCAAAGCAGCAGAAAAAAAGAAAAGTAATAAATTATTAAAAACCATAACAAATGTATCTTATTAAAAAATATATTTTTATAAAAACACTAAAAGAAGGAACAATACATTGAATGTAAAATAATGATTCAAAAAATGCCGAAATAAACTCCTATGTCTGTTGGAATAATTCTTCTATTTTGAATATCGCGCCAGTTCTGTTTATTTTTCTTCTGTTGGTTTGGAGATGCAATATTTAAGCAATTTAACAAATTTATCGCAAGTGTTGATGATCCGCAGGGACTTTCCGCCTCGAATATGGATTTGAGCTTCCAAAAGGAAAAAAAATTGCCCCCCGATAATCATTCGCTGCGTTAGCATTTCGAATTGATTTTTTCAGGTGAGTTTTCTAGGTTACATTAACCCCTACATGAGCCTTAAGTATATCCAACTTTAAAAAATAAATTCTTTAATGTCAGAAACGATTAAAAAAAACTTTAACATTATTCAAAAGTACAGCGATCATTTCTTATAAAAAGATTGTTTCTTCTTTTGTACATGTAAAAATAAATATTAAATCTTTCCCCTATTTCGTGTAAAAATTACTTTCTACCTCTTTTTGGAGCTGTGATTTCTGGGAGAACCGTTTGCCGTAATTTTAATTTTTCTGAATAGCCACATAACCTAAAATTCATTTACGCGAATTCCGATTTGTTATCCCTATTTCACAAAGTCGTCGTATAACAAAAAAATTATTTTAACTAAAGCACTTTCGCCATACAAAAAATGAAAGGTGATGCTCTTTAATGCATGGATTATGGCAAAATGGCAATTTCGGACGCAAAATATAACTTATTATTATTCAAATATGGTAAATATTCTTTGAAATATAATTGGTTGTTGTTAACAATATTGATATCAATAACCACAACAAAAATTTGAAGCTCGTAAATCTTCTTCTAAATCTAATTTTTTAATTAAAAATAACAATTTCCGACGAAAAACACTAACATAATACATTCAAATTATAATGATTTTTGTTTTTAAAAAACCGATTTCCTGTGGAAGACGTTAATATAACCAGAAACTGTTCAAAAATTGCAAATCTTGTTTAAACTTTAATGATTTTTGTTTTAAAATGCCAGGTTTTGGTATAAAACGCTAATGTGTAGCCTAAAACTGTTAAAAAATTATGAACCTTTAAAATGGAATGTTTTTTGTTTAAAATACCCATTTTCATGTGGAATACGTAAATATAATCTGAAACGGTTAAAGATTGCAAGTCTTGTTCCAACTATCATGATTTTTATTTTAAAATACCAATTTTCGGCGTAAAACGCTAACGTCCTAAAAACGAAAATAATTAACAGTTGTTAAAATATTCTAAATCTTGTTCAAATTGTAATGTTTTTGTTTAAAAATACCAATTTTTAGTGCAAAACGCTAACATAACCTAAAATTGTTAAAATTTGAGATTCGTCTATGAAATAAAATCTTTAAATTAAAAATGCCAATTTCCGACGAAAAAGACTAACATAGTACAAAATTGTTCAGAGATTCTAAATATTTTTCAAATTATGTTTTTTGTTTTTAAATACCAATTTTATTGTAAAGTGCTATAACGTAACCTAAAATTGTTCAAGAAACTTTTAAAATCTAATGATTTTTGTTTCAAACCCCGATTTCCTGTGGAAAACCATAATATAATCTGAAACTGTAAAAAATTGCAAGTCTCGTTCAAACTATAATCATTTCTGTTTTGAAATATTTGGCGTAAAACACTAACATAACTTAAAATTGTTAAAAATTGTGAATCGTCCTTAAAATATAATTTTTAAATTAAAAGTAACAGTTTATAACGAAAAACACGTAAATTAAAATCTAATGGTTTTTGTTTAAAAATGTCAATTTCCAACAAAAAACGCTAAGAAAACCGAAAAACGCAATTTTTTTAACACGTATTTCCCAAAAGCAAAAAAGACGTTTTTGTAAATTTAAAATTGTATCCACAATTGTCAACATTAAGTGAATCGACTTGAAACTCAACATTTCTCTTCATAATTAGCTATATAGAATGCAAATCAATAATTAATTTTTAAATATGACCCCCATAAGTTTGTTTTATAGTTGTCCCAAAAAACCCCATAAGTGAAAAATTGGGTTTTGGACTTATTGGCGCTAATTATTATTTTTTGCTTTTTTTAAAAATTCAAATGGTTTCTAGTACATCAAATACTACTTTCTGCTGATAATTATATGTTAACATAAATTTTTTAAACAATTTGTTATGGTTTTTTTTAGCAATTTTCTTTTAGAGTACAGTTGGATAGTCGAGTTGTTTTTCCGAATCGTTCAACTTATCTCCAACTTTTCAGTTAGAGCGAGGCTTAAACAAATTATTATATTTTATACCTATCTTCTCCTATATTAATGATAGATAGCTGCGGTTTTTTCTGAAATTTTTAACTGTTGGTCCACATTTCACAAACTGAGTTAAAAATTAATGCAAGTTGACAAACATAATTGTTTAAAACATTTATTATTGTTTATAAAGATCTTCTCTTAGACTTAGGTACTTGCTAGAAAATTGCGGTTTTCCTGAAATTTTTAACTTTGCTTAATTGCTTTGGTTTTTTAGTTGGGAACAAATAATAAATAAACATTATAGCGAATCGTTTTTTAAACAATCTCTTTCTTTTTTTTGAACATATTGCTCTGAAATAAAACAGACATTTGAAATATTCTATAAATTTTCTATATGGATCATATTAAATGTAAATTTTCCTCGAAGTAGTTAATGAGAATATTTTTTTTAAAATAATCATTTCTATCTATCTATACCATTAAACCATTTCCCTTTCAGGGTAGGCGTGACACTACCCGATTCGGGTAGTGTTTCTAGGTTTTTCTTGTAGTTATAAATAACTACAAGTGTGGGCTCACCACACCCACGATGTGCCAACAGCACTCATGTCAGTATTCTTGAATGGTCACCCATCCAAGTACTAACCGCGTCCAACGCTGCTTAACTTCAGTGATCTGACGAGAACTGGGTTTTTCAGCGTGGTATGGCCGTTGGCCATTATTAATTTTAATAATTTGTTCTTAACTAAAAAGTCAAAGAAAAGCTGAAAAATTCCGAAAAATTTAGATAATTATTATTATCTCAGTAAATAAAAAGTGGACAAAAAGTTTAAAATTTCACAAAACTCGCATCTAACTAACAATACTATATAGGAGAAGATAGTTATAAAGAATTATAGTTTTTTTAAACAATTATGTTTGTTTAAACAATGATTTTAGTTTAATTGCATGAATTATTACCTCGCTCTAAGTGAAAATGGGACAAAAAATGGAATATCTCAGAAAAAACCGCAACTTTCTAGCATTATTTAAAGAGAATATTATTAGAAATATTAATAACATTTTTAAACAATTATGTTTGTCAACTTAAATAAATTATTACCTCACTATAATTAAAAAGTGGACAGAAAGTGGAAAATTTGAGAAAAAACGGCAACTTTTTAGCATTATCCCAAGAGAATATTGTTATAAATAGTAAATGGTTTAAACAATTATTTCTGTTAAATTTAATTGATTATTGTCTCGCTCTAACTGAAAAGTTGAAAACAATATAAAGAATTTGAAAAAACGCGACTTTCTAACTCCTTTCTCTAATCTAAGTGAAAATTGCTATAAACAATATATAAATAATATTATTAAAAAAGTCGTAATTAGCGTCAAAAACTCGCAAAACCCAATTTTTACTTATGGGAGTTTTTCGGACCCTATAAAACAGACTTAAGGGTGTGATATTTTAAAAGTAATTTTTGATTTGTATTCTATGGATAATGGAGAAGAGAAATGTTGTGTTTCAATTCGATTCACCTGATATTGACGATTATAAATCAAGTGTACAAAAACGTATTTTTTCTTATGGGAAATACGTGTTAAACTTCATGGGGCTTGCCGAACCTCTAAATATCTTTTTTTTAACGCATTTTTTTGTGAATTTGAACAAATTTGGGAGCGATATGCATGAAAATTTAACAAAAAAAATTGGACCACCCTAATGTGGCTATTTGAAGGAACGAAACTTATGTCACAATTAAAAAAATGTTGTGAACAAGGGTAATTCGGAAAAATAAAAACTAGGAAACATTTTTACATAAAAAGATATATCTCAATTAAAATATCAAGAAATGCGACAAGTATATATAATTTTTTTCTCTTTTTTTTTTTTGAAAATTCCCTGCGACTGCTGATGTATGAAGTTCGTTGCCGAGTAGAGTTACGTGGATAATCGTTTTACCATGCAACGCCTCCATCCATACACACATCTCCGTGACATTTTCCCATGAGCCTATATTCTCCCTCTTATTCTCGTAACTCTGATTTTTTTTCGACTCGACCACTTTTTGTCCCACCCTGAGAACGACTCTCTTCGTTAGTGCAAACGAGGATACGGATTTATTGTCAAGAAATATTTTTCAAAATCCTGGACACGGACAATTCCATTTCAATTCTTTTTTATTGTTCTCTCACTCTAGTGTTAACTCCGCGGCCTAGATACTAAAAGTGTTAGTTAATTTTTATGCATCAAATGACGTCCTCTAATTGGAACTTAGGTCTCTTTTGCTACCTGATATGCCAGTGTTTTATAAATTCGGTTTGCTAAATATCTTTGCTTTTATAAACAGAGGATCTCGAAAGTGTCGAATTCGTCGTGTCGAGTGTCTCGTGGGATGTGAATTACAAACGTCTCTGCGTTGTACGAAACAAGAAAAATTTGTTTTATTTATTTTAAGCCTCTCAGTAGTACACGTGCGAACTTTTTAAAATTTTTTAAATTTAAAACTTGACTAATGCCAATATTAAAATGGATAAAGGCTTATATAAAATACCAAATTTTCATTCAAACAAAATAGAAAAGAAGCAACCGCCAAATCCCCTTCCTTCTTTTGCTTTCATTATCTTTATTTGTTAGATTTTTTTTTTAAATAGAATTATTTCCTTGTCCCAGTCTTTTCGTTTTTAGCTCTTAAAGTTAAATTGTTTTATATAACATATGGAGCTTGTAATGATAGAGTTATATTTTGGACATTATAAAAGTATCATTTGAGTTTGGATTTCATTTTGAATTTAATTTCTTCATTCGAAATGGAATTATCGTATACATTACATATCAGTTCCTTTTTCGTATTTGAAATTAATAATTTATGACGCATAAAAGGTATTTGAAGTACTGGTATATTTAGTACTAATAATTGGCCGAAACCATCGCTTCCTTTCCCTTTCAATTGATCAGGCTATTCTGTAATTTGGCAAGCCCCACGTTTCCCTGATTATTCAGTAAACAAGCCGAGCATAACCCGAAGGTAGTGGAGGGTCTGGCATACATATTATGACCCTTCTGATCTCGCTTCTGATAGACATTGTACGCACAATCGATAGAAGATTAACTAAGGATAGGGACTGCAGGGACTCATCAAATTTTCCTCAGAACTGTTTTCATAACTCGTTCTGATAATTAGGGTTTCGTAGCCCCGGACAGAAACCCTTATATAGTTTCGATCGAGTGTCGGTCCGTCCGTCGTACTTTTTTCACGAGTCTCAAGACAAAATTCGAGACGAGATTCAGTACAAGACTCAAGACGAGATTTTAGGCGAGACTAGATTCGAGACGAGACTCGAGATGAGTCGAGATGATCGGCAAATAAGGGAAGGAGGGTGATTTGAACGATTAATTTTTACTATACGAAAACTGTTGTTGTATTTTAATATCCCATGAAAAAAGATAATTTATTGGGTGGATGGGCAGAGAAACAATTTAAGGCCCTTTATCAGAATGGTTTTACGGTTTTGAAGTTTCAGGCCGAACGCTTGAATATTTTTGTCAAATCTTTTGCATACGTCATTCATATACTAATATCTCGCCCCTTTTAGAGCCAGTTTTTCGTAAAAATGTTTATATTTTATTTAATAATCGAGAACAAAAGTACAATGGCAGTGACGCTCAGTGTTAGCTGTCTCTGCGTTTTCGCAGCCCGCTCGTGGACCCTTGGCGAACCTAGACGAGGCAAATATCCCGCTGCGAGTCGAATTATCTGGAACGGTCGACCCTTTCACTGTTGTGAGATAAACGCCGGTTAAAAAACCTGAAGTTATGAAGCATGGCTTAATTCAATTTTAATTAGTTGAATTAATTAATTTATATAATTGGAAGAAAGTGAAAAAAGATGAATGAACATCGGTTAATATTTGCAGTAATAATGTAAATTAACGAAGTAATTCTTTTAGGCTGTCATAACTATGAATATTAATAAATTTAACGCGAGAAATATAAAAGTGTCATTAGATTTCATTTATTTTTCTATTCTATTGATTTCATTTTATCTTATGCGTCATGAATGTAGATAATTTTGAAGTCAATAAAAACGGTTTTAAAAAAAATGTCATTTAGGTTGTTATGGGTTTAATGCGCTTTTTTATTATTATTATTATTATACCATTAAGCCATTTCCCTTTCGGGG
>CAKNYM010050607.1:62945-108082 GCA_932195095.1 Andricus curvator | reverse complement strand
CTAGAGTGACACCCTCCATGTTTTACGTAAACATTCCTTAGAATATCCTTCATAACATATATTTTTGGTGACTTTTTTGAAATGGTGGAACAATGTGAAAAAAATAAAAATCGCGCATGCAACACTCCGCACCGTTACGGTGCACTGCTTCCGACCGCAATCCTTTGGGGCATAACTCTATTTCATTTTTTCATGGTAAGAAGGAGAATTTCTCTCAATGATAACCCTAAAAATGCATTTAATTTGTATTTAAAAAAAATTCAATTTTTGACAAAAATTACAGGTCAAAGAAAATTTTCAATTCTTCAAACAAAATTTTGAGGTTATTTTCTGGATTTACCATACTCACATTTTACATAAATATTCCTTAAAATATCCTTCATAACATTTGCTTTTGTTGAATTGTTTGAACAGTGGCCGGTGGCAGTGCACCGTAACTGTGCGTAGTGTTGCATGCGAGATTTATATATTTTTTCACATTGTTCCACCCTTTCCAAAAATTCAACAAAAATATATGTTATGAAGGATGTTCTAAGGAATGTGTACGTAAAATATGGAAGTAGTCACTCTAGAATATAACCTCAAAACAAATTTTTTTTGTAGTAGCCTTACTAGTGTCTACAACATATATTTTGCTCATCAAAGTCGGTCAAGCCGTTTTCGAGAAAAACCACTTTTTCGATTTTTCTTTCCCCCTTCATAACTACCAAAAAAATTAATTTTCAGGGTTATTAATGGGAGAAATTTTACTACACATAAATGCGAACCTATGACAAGAATTTCATTATAATACGTGCGGGGGCAGATTTTGCATGCTTACCCGGCTAGGCCCTTTTTATAATTAAACAATTTATAATTATGGAGACGGTGGAAACTGAACAAATTTTAATTAAAATACTATTGTACAATTTCAAATTGAAATTCTTCATCTTTAAGTAATTCTAAATCAAAAACGTCAAATTTAATCATTTTAGTTTGATTCTCTACAATTTGGACAATTTTAAACTAGGAGCGTGTGAAATTGAATCATTTTTAGTTAAATATCTTAACATTGAAAAGTTTTATTTCAAATTAGAAAGGACAATTTTGCAATATAAAAACTGAAGCCTTTTAACGCGCGAACTATTATTTATGAAATATGAATTACATTCAAAGTCGAATAGACTCAGATTAAAATGTCGAGTATGTATTAAAAACTCTCTGGGTTCATATTTTAATAGTTCAAAGTTATAAAATAATTTTTAATGAATTAAGAGCCTTAATGGCTTAATAGTTAAGTAATTAAATTGAAAGCGTTGTAAAATTTAATTTTTACAGAATTTCAAATTGAAAATCTTAATATTTGAACAATTTTCCATTATTTTGTTCAGTTTGACGAATTTTGATTGCCGTGAATGTAAAATTAATCAATTTGTAATGTTTTCATTTCGAGTAAATTCGCATTGAACATGTTCAATTGAATCCTCTGTGTAGATGGTTTCTCTTTTGTAAATGTACAATATTAAACGTTTAAATTTGAAATTGTCCAATGTTAATGATAATGTTTAGTTAATTATAGCTTCTTTGGTTTTTGAAGATTTGGATTTGAAAATTAAAATAACCGAGCAATGACAGTGAATTTTGTTATATTTCTAGAATGGTCATGAGGGTAGTTCCTTTATGATCATCTAATTTACAATCGTCAAATGTTCCCGATTCCAGATTTGTTATCCCTTATTTCGTCCTTTAATAGTTTAATCTATGGCGACAAGAGTGTGCCTTAAGTTTAATTATAATTTATTCAGGGAAAAGGACCAAGTGCGATTACATTTCTATTAGGATATGGGCAGCTAGTGTCGCCAGGGGGACACTAGAACCTCGCTCCCCAGGTTCCCCGGGGACCCTCGCTTAGCACCGTCCATAACCTTCGTCGAGAGCTCCCATTTCCTCGCCCTTTTTCAGTCCTTAACGGTACTATGGGGTCTGCAAGATTCGTCTGGAACTCATACGCTCGAAATAATTGCCGCCCAGAAACACTCCTCCGTGAGAATCGCCTACAATTCAACCCCCCAAATTTAATGGAATAGGGACGAAAGTAGATGTATTTTACTATATTCCATTACATTAATTTTTTATTACACGTGCATTGTCTACCCGCAGGTTCAGTAAAAAACGTTAATGAGACAACCTAATTTACTACAGTGAGGAAATCATGATCATGAGTTTTTGTTCCCTTAACTAATAAATAAGTAGACCAATTCTTGGCACTTTACCCACTGAGTCACTCTGAACGGATCAGGAAAACGGGTCACATGATACATCCGTCATTCTCCTGAGTTAGTTTTGCTCATACAACATTATTCGAAACGATTTATGCAATAAGGTCATTGTGATCTGAAAGAGGCTCGACACGAAAAAATCTGATCGCTATTATCTGTTTATTTATGCTCGAGCTTGAATGTCCGTCACGAAGATTTTTTAATCTGCTATAGGCACAAAGTTAGATTACTCAAGTCAGTTCCTGGCTCCAAGACTACAAAGTAGTTTTAATATTTTTTAATGTATTATTCTCATAAATCAGTTTTTTAATCCACTCTGCAGCAAGAGAATGCAAGTTCTGGTAGACGGGGCAAATTGGACGGAGCTTGTACTTACCCTAAGGCCTAAAGGGTCTGAAGACAAAAATCTGCATTTTTATAGTAATTCTTCAAAGTCTAAAATGTTCATGAATACCTCGAATACTGTTTCATCGAAAGAAAAATACTGTAATAAATATCGAAGTGCCCTTTTCTGACAATGGGCCCAGTAAGGTTGCCTGCACGAAGTCGAGTGCATGTGCAGTCTGGGGTCACGGGTATCGGGATACCATATGGTGTCGCGTGCTGCAGTCGCCAGACCGTGCAACCATCTTCCCTGCCCAAGTGCCCACCCAACCCATCCCGAACTCCAGAGCGAACCCTGAACTCGTTTCGCGTTAATTCGTGGCCTCGAGGAATTTCTGGGAGCTGATGTTAAAAAGAACCTACGGCTATGGATACCTTCACGTTAAGGGTTAAGGAACACGGACCACCATAAGCGTGATTCGGACAATGGCCTCACAGCAAACGGCAGTCACCCGGTATATCTTTCCTTACGTCTCGAATTATATACCTTCCAGTCTCCCCATTGTATCCACGTACCACGATTATAGTGCTTGTGATGCAACAATTGCTGGCCCAAAAAATGACCAGTAAACCAGGAACTCGTGCAAACAAGAAAGCATATTTTACAGTTGTTAGACACGTAAAAATTGTATTTGTGGAGTCTCAATAGAATTTGAATTTGTAAAGCGAATAAATAGTTGATTGTGCTCGCCTGTAATTTCCGCTTAATTTACATAAATGAAAGGGTCATTGCATTAGATATGAAACGACCCTTTGATGTATTCAAAATTTCCAATCTTACAGAAATATATTTTTCAAGTTGATAATATCTCTGGCTCGCGCTGTTCGATAAACCATATGATTTATTTAATCGCGTACTTTCCACAATTGTCGACTAATGAAGGGTCCCCGAGTCGTTTCGGAAAGAGCAGTCTTTCAAGGTGTCGTAAAATTTGGGAAGGGCTGTGCGTCCTTTATGGGATTTCGAGAATTCACCGGGGCGACCATTAATCACAGACCTCGTCCAAGTACCTCGTGAAACTAAGGATTTTCAAGAATCACGAGTCGCGAGATCAATTAACCTGAACGTCGTCGTCATACCTTGGACGTGAAAAGAACGTTTCTTAAAACTAATAAAACTCGCGCCCTCAAGCTCCAGCGTCAATGTACTTCAGAGAACTTGTTCTGAAAAAATTGAGTCTTAAGACACGCGAAGTTCACATAAAATTCTCGAAAGATTTCAGAGGTGAAACAGTAATCTACAAATTTTTGTACTAAAAGTTTAAACACTTATTTTGGAATCTAAAATAAGATTTCAGCGTCTGCAGATCTGGTCAATAAACGATCTTTATTTTGTCTATTAATCTAAATTTTAAAGCAACCAAAGAATCTGAAAATGCCTGACGAACAAAAAGTCACCAAGCCATCAAATTCACCTTTTTGGAACTTATCGCTCGTGAAACTCCTCCCACTTACCTACAAAAATTAAATAATTCTACAAAAATCAACAGAAAGCTTCTCCTCTTTTAACCGATTAGATTCCACTCATTCATATCTATTTCTGCTCTCTGTACTTTAGGCAATATCAAAGAAAGTCAAGTGATTCGTTAACACCATTGATCAAGCTCTGCCCATTTTACATCAATTAGAAGCAAATTTTCGACTGCTTTTTTCTGCTTTTTTGGGTAGTTACACAACAGGCCCTTCCCATTTTCTCCTGTTGTTCACAAAGTGTCTCCCACTTACCGCTTCTACTAAACAAACTCTTTTCATTTGCTCCTACCACTTCATAAGTTCCTCCCACTTACCCCTTCTACAAGTAAAACTCCATTCAGTTGCTTCTAACATTCAAGAAGCGCCTCCCACTTTTACCCCTTCTACTAAAAAAAATCCCTCCCATTTATTCCTACCACTTAGGAAGCTCTTTCCGCTTATCCCTTGTACTAAATAAAATTACAAAACCCACCTATTTATTCCCACAAGAAGTTCCACCCGCTCGCCACTTCTACTAAAAAAACTCCCATTTACTCTTTCCACTTAAAAAAGATCCTCCCATCTTCCTCTCGCTATCAAGTAAGCTTCACTCACTTTACTTAATCCTTTATCGCATATGTCCAAGAAAACTAACTAATTTTCGAACTAAAAAACTAATCTCCCTTAATTTTACCATTACAGATAAATATGAGCTATCCACTTTATTTGCAGCATCGAATACGAACCAACATCTTCTGATTTCTGCTAAATAACAAGAAAACTCCGCCCCTTCTATTTTAATTACCAATAAAGCTCCTCCCATTTATGGCTAAGACTCTCCCACTATGCGCTCACCTGTAAGTAAGCTCCACCTAGTTTCCTCAATAGCTTAACTTGGTAAAACACCTTGATTTACAATCTTGGATTATGATTCATCCATCAATTGACAGGAATTGCACCTCCCATTTGTGGATAAGACACTCCCACTTTGCGTTCACCTGTAACTAAGCTCCACCTAGTTTCCAAAGTTGGTTAACTTGGTAACAAAAAATTGATTTACAATCTTGGATTAAGATTCATCCACCAATTGACAGTAAAGGCTCCTCCCATTTATGGCTAAGACACTCCCACTTCGCGCTTACCAGTAAGTAATATCCACCCTTCTACTGATCAATCTCCAACTGACCAAACTCTATACCTTCGCGCTTGTACTGCTTAATTTCCTCCTATTTATTCTTATCAATATCCAAGCACCACTTCTTTAAACTAATCATCACATAAGCCCCGCCCTCTTTACCTTCACCAAATATGCACCAAATTTATTACTATGATCCTTACTCCATTATTTTATATTAATTACCGATAAAGATCACCAAGCCTCAACTTTCCTTAAGGTAAAAACAAAGGAAAAGTAATGCAAGTCTTGGCTGGTTGCCTATATTAAAAGGTCACTATGTTAAATGAAAGTGCAGCAAGTAAAAGCTGGAAAAGTTTTACATAATATACAATGAAATCTTTTTTCGTGTGAGAAAAGCACTAGTTTTGAGAAGAAAAAAAACTTTAACTTAAACGTGTCTCATTGTTTTCACGCCGATGTTCTCATTCACTTTATATTACTGTTCTTTAAGTAATAACCGATTTCTATCTAGGATTTCATGCATCGCAGATTTGGTAACTGTTCCTTCAACTTTACTAATTGTATGTAATCTAAAACTCTTCTCCGAAGGTTAAGTTATCACATAGAATGTGTATTAAAGCGACAGAAAATCGCGGCGAAAAACTGTTCTTACCTCTTGTAAGAAGATTTGACGTTCCCGTAAATCTACGATAACCAGTCCCGTGGGGTGGCGTGCTTTGAAATTCCCGTGAGCTAGGAAAGTGACACGTGACGTCTGACGTTGGTATCTGACCCGCCGTGCCGTGTTTCCGTCGACGACAAATCAATTACTCGAATCGCGTGTTGCTTTCAGAAACGGCGCTCTCCATTTGACGGACACCTGTTGCCGTGTCGCTGGTAACGCTTTTGCTAGAATAGCGCCCACTCGTCTTTCAGCATTCTGAAATAAGAGCTTTTCTCTATCAAGTCTTCATTTCTAGATTTATCGTCCGATTAGAAAATAAACTTCTTTCATAGCCATTCTTTCAATTTCTGTAGTCTGTAAGGAACTATTTTTTGTTGTTGAATATGTTCCATTTTCTTGAACACGTTCTACTTTTTTATAACTTAAGAAGAGGCTGGAAACAACGATTGAAATAATTAGTTCCGCAATTCCCTCGATTTCGCACGTTTTCGTCTCGCTGCATCCGCATTCCTCGCCTTTTTCCTCTTTTCTTCCCTTTTGTTCTTTAGCGGCTGCCGCTCGCCCCTCTCCCTCTGTTAGGGGAACCTCTCGCCCCTCTCCCAGTTCTCAGATTCTCTATCCTTCTCTCTTTCTTTGCAAGCAAACACGCCAAAGTGTACAGAGTACACAAACAAGCCACAGGGTCTATGTAGATAGTGAGTCGTCGAGTTTATACACCCGGTAAAACACCCGAGGCAGCCCGAGCAAAGAAGCGAAGGCGCGATATCATCTACACACAATTTCTGCCACTATTCGCAAGGAACTGCTAATGCATGCTTACACTCGTATAATGCGCACACGAGCTTTTGCTGCCATGCGAATATCTCCCTATTTATCAATAGTTTACGCTGTCATAATTTATTTTAAAAATACGATTGAAAATTCGCAAATTAGTTTAAGAGATGAGAAGGATTTTAAACAGGCCCTTTACAACCTAGATCTTTTACTTAAAAATTTTCCTATTTGGAGGCCATGACTCATCATGAATCATACCCTATACAACCCCTCCCCTCTTTCTTCCCTTAATCCCCTCCGCATCCCATCTAGTCTCCTATCTATTCAACCTTCGACACTCTCACCCCACTCTCATACCTCTTTCCTGCCCTAATCACTCCCGCCCCTCAAGCACTCCTATCACCCACTAACCATCCCTGTTTCCTCCACATCCCCAATTTATCCATTGTAGACTCCTCTCTTCGTCATTTCCAACCGTCCTCTTTCTTCTCGAGTGATTTCCCCTCGCCTCCTCTTCTCATCCTTTCACCTCCAACCATTAGCTACCCCTCCTCCTTGATCACCACTCCTGCTATATCCTCCACTCTCTGATATTCCCCTTTCAGGCCCTCATTGCTACCTGCCGTTTATCATTTCTTCCAACCTCTAACCATTCCTTTACCTCTCCACCATTCTCACATCTTTATATTTTCTTATAAACCCACGCCCTCTTTCCACCCCTCCACCTGACCTCTCACCTCTCCGTCATCTCCACTCACCAGTTTTACTATCATCGCATATTCTCCCTCTCCTCACACCTAAGCCTCATTCCTCCCTCCATTCCCCTCTGCATCCAACCCCACCCCTGGCCTCCTTTTCTTTCAACTGCGTCCCTTGCCTTATTGCTATTTTCGCTTACCCTCAGTTCCCCTTAATTTATTTGCCCCTCTTGACCTAATCACCCTTTCCTTTTATATCTCATTCCAACTTCTAACTAGCCACCACTCTGACTGTTTTATCCTATCCCACAGGCTCATCTCAATAATCCTCCTCATCTACGCCCGGCCCCCTCTCGCGCCTGCGCCATCTCCATTTACCAGTTCTCCTACTATCTCATTTAGAATCTTTTCCTTACCGTCTTACACTATAGCCCTATTTGGCCTCATCGACTCTCCCTCTCTACACTCTATATTCCTCAACCCCTTAAGATCGCAATCTTCTCTACCGACGACCCTCACCGATATGCCCTTTTTAACCCCTCCCCCCTTGCTCTCGTTATCCCCATCCCCAGTGTAGGATGCACTAATTATATAAAATTACTAATATCACCTTTTGAATAAATCATTCAAAAGTGTTATAACTTTTTATAGATTATATCAATCATTTTTCTCGCTTTTTCTTATAGACCGGCGAATAGCGACCGTTTTTTCAGTTTATTTAATTATTATTATACCATCAAGTCAAATCCCTTTCGGGGTAAGTGTGACTCACTCGGTTCTAGCCAGGGATCAGGGAGTTCATATGAGAAAAGTGAGAAAGGGAAGTGTACGAGGCGGTACAAGGGGAGTGGAGGGGGATATATAGATTTTTAGATTAATCTAGAATTCCGGTGTTGTTTAGCTAAATAACACATTCGTTCCGCAACACTGCTCCGACCCAGGGCGCTTAAATGAATTGTGCAAATCGCGTTACAAGCATTTTTTTAGTTATATGGACGCTCAAGAAACGTTTTGAAGATGGGAGGCATCCGCAGATTATTAAAAATAAAAAAATTCAATTCTTCGGTCAAACGATGCAAGGTGAAAAAATGCTAAAAAGAAACATTGTTCGCCTCAAATAAATCTACAAATTTTCATACGACCTTTTTTTATAAAGACGCATAGTTTTAGTTTAAATCATGAAAAATGTTATTAAACATTAAAAAATTCCATTTTCTGGTCAAACCATGCAAGGTACGAAAAAACGTGGAGAAGCAAATTTGTTCATTTCTAAAAGATCTAGAACTTTTCTTCAGACCGTTTTTTGGTAAGGCGCATATTTTTGGTTTTAACTGTGGAAAATGTTATTAAACATTGAAAAATTCAATTTTCTAGTCAAATCATGCCAGATATGAAAAAATGTTGCCAAGCAAAATTGTTTATCTCAAAAAGATCTACCAATTTCCTTCAGACCATTCTTTATGAAGGTGCATGGTTTCGGTTTAATTGTAAAATGTTTTAAAAACGTTGCAGAATTATTTTCAGCAATTTTTCTTTTTTAGATTTTTCCGCATCTCGCAGAGTTTATCCAGAAAATGGATTTTTTTATTTAAAAAAAAACGGTAATCACAATGAGAACAAAAACTATACGTTTAATCATAAAATGGGCTGAAGTAAATTTGTAGAGCTTTTTCAGATGAATAATTTTTCATCTTGAAAATTTTTTTCGATTCTCGCACAATTTTTCTGGAAAATGGACTTTTTCTTCAAAGCTTTATCACGATTAAAACAAAAACTGTACGCTTTATCAAAAAATAGCCTAAAGTAAATTTGTAGACCATTTTGAGTTGAAATTTTTCATCTTAAAATGTTTTCGCTTCTGGCATAGTTTGTCTGCAGAATGGATTTTTCTACTTTTTTAGAAAGTGTTATCATGATTGAAACAAAAAATATTCGTCTTACCAAAAAATGGTATTAAGTAAATTTGTAGATGCTGGAAAATGGAATTTTTGATTTTTGAAAAAGCATTTTGATGGATAAAACCAGAACTATTGGTCAAAAATAGCTGGTTAACGAACTCGTCTTTATTTTTTTGGCCTTAAAAAAAGTGTGCAACAGCTAAATCCAGTCTGATCAGTCTTTCGAGAGTTATCGTGCCTACAGGCCATAGACTACAGACAGACAGAAACCTTCGGAAAAATATTTTTTTCTGACTCAGGGGGTCTCAAAACGTCGAGATTTTATGAAAACCGACGAAGTCAAATTTTTTTATAAAGCTAATACCTTCTCATTAGGATGAGCATGTAAAAATGTCTCCGAATAATGAGCGGAAATAATTTCGAAAAACTATTTTTGGTTAAATTAAAAAAAATTGTCAAGTAAAACAATTTTTGACCCCGCCCAATCATTATTCATTTTAGACAACTATCACTGTATGTTTAAAATCAGAAATCAATAAGCTGATTTGGCCAATGAATAAATTTCACCACATTTTAGAGTCCAATAATTCATCAATTGATTTATGCTAATCGCTATATCGTTCTGACCAATCGTTGTGTGTTTTGACATTGTTGTTAAGTTCTTAAAGTATAAATTATCGACCTATTTTAACACTTATTTTACTACGATCATTTTATTCTTTAATAAATTTATTACCCATCTGTGTATTTTAGAATTCTGTTTGATTCCTATAGTGCTTTTCACAAATTTTCCAAGTTAAAAAATTGCTTAAGAGGCCAATCATTGTACTGAATAATGAACATCCTATCCTACGCTATACTCGAGGCTATACTCAAGGGTTTCGCCTACTTCTCGTATAACATTTCTAAGTTTGAGAATATTCATGTCATTCAATAGAGGATCAAAAATAGGACCATCTATTAATCCAATCTGACCCTTATTTCATCATCCTTTAAATTCTAAAACCCAACTTGAAAATAATCTCACAGTGACTGTAATCACGCGTAAAATCATGGAGTTTTAAAATCTGCGTATAGTCTACACTCTACCTGCCAGTGAGAAACCCTGTTATTGGCATTCATATGTTAATTGGTTGAGCGTTCTCACCGGCATCGTTAATCCCCGATGAAAGCTATCCTCGAAAAGTACCCTCTTAAACGTACACCCCTTGAAGGTCACGTGACCCTAGGGCCTAGTGCAAGCGTTGCGTGGGGGGACTATTGGAGGTTAGAGGACACTCGAATGTTGTAGCGGGTCTGAGGTAATAGTTTAATTGTGACGCGGTTGGGCCGCGTGCATGTAAGGAGGGTGAGAAAAATTGGCCCCGACGGATTCACCACAATCGAAGCCGCCATTAAAAATCAGTGATCCATGAAATGCACCGTATGTGCCGATTTTAAATCCCAGAGACCCCAAGTCTACAAAGCTACGAACATCAGAGTTTGGAACCTTCCAGAAGGCTACTCAGCTCCGCTATAATTTCACAATCTGGATTTAGACACTTTTTCTAAAGTTGAAGATTTTTTTTTAGGAAACGCCCAAACAGGTTATGGGCCCAGCGTGCTTTCTCGTCAAGAAATTTGTTTAAAAAAATTACTTGACCCCCAGTTTAAAAAATATCAGTTTCTAGTATAGGAACTCACTTAGCTAAAGACTCCCAGAGGTATGAAATTGACGACACTAAGCAAAGTTATTAATATTTGAAGCTAGCAATCTCTTAAGAGCACTCCTCTCAAATTTCATCGTCTCTCCCCTTTATTTAATGTGCCTGTACAGATGTATTACACACTTACCTGACACTTAAGGGCTCGCCCTTGTTCGGGAGAGGAGGGTTTCAGCGAGGGTGTTTTCGCGGCCGATTCGTAAAACGCAGTATCCCTGCTTGTGTGTTTGTTCTGCGTGCGTGGCTGCGTTTACGCTTCGCGGCCATACGTCCGAGGGTTGGAGATGAAGGATGATACGGACTAAATCGAGCAACGAAGTGTGCTTCATTTGTGGCCTAGCGGCCTGTGAAATTTTAGCTCACTCATCCCTTATCGATTAACGGACCAACATACAATACGAAGCCCTTTAAATTTGACCCAATCGTGAGATAATGTGTCCCAGGATATTATGCAACTTTCATGTTTTGCAAATGCAAGCCTTCCAAATTCAAGTCGCAATATTTGTGAGCTTTTCGATAATTTTTAACTACACTGAAAAAAATGGTTTAGCTGTCCCAGCTAGACGTTTGGCTGAATTTCGTCTTCCACGAAAATATAGCTGTGTTACCTAAATGTCTAGCTGTGTTAACTGAATATCTAGCTCTTTTAGCTAAATGTTGCCATCTAGAAATTATCTAGATAAAAATAGCTAGATAATTTCTAGATGGCAAAATTGGCTAAAACAGCTAGCTATTTAGGTAATACAGCTAGAAATTTAAGTAACACAGGTATATTTTCTTAGAAGACGAAATCCAGCTAAACGCAAAAACCATTTTTTTCAGTGTACATTCTGTACCTGTTAGGCTAGTTTAAACTACAATTTGAAAAATCAGCCATGGTTTTGTGCCTTTTTCAAGCATTATTACGAGAGTTTGACCATCCGAGTTTTGAGCATACACCAAGCTTCAAAGTTTCAAGGAATTTCCAGAGATTTCGGAGGATTTCAAAGGATTTTAAGGGGTTTCAAATGCTATCAGTGGACTTCGAAATCTTTAAATATAGTTTTACTGGATTTCAATGGATTTCAAGCGAATTCAAGTAAATGTCAGAGTACAGAAAAAAACTAGACGTAACAAACGTTGCAGGTAATCGTTCAAGCAGAGTAATAGTCAGCTGATCACTCCAAACTGAGGTAAACTACCCGTGGTTACAGGCCTGTAACTTGCTGTCTCTATCGGAATCCGCCGGAGATATCTGTGATTCACCACTGAAAGTATACTTCAGTGTTTACGCTGGTTGACCGATTACCTACAACGTTTCGTACGCTCAGTTTTTTCTGTAAGGATTTTAAGACATTTCAAAGGATTTCAACGAATTTTAATATATTTCAAGCATTTGACGGGAGTTTAAAGATATTTCGGGATTTCCAGTGTTTTCAACGATTTAAAAGAATTTCGTAGGCTTTTACGAGCATTAATGATATTCCAGTAAATCTCATGGGATTTCAAGGAAATGTAAAATGTAACACATTTGAATATCTGTTAAAGAATTTGGCAGTATCTTGAATATTGATTGAAATGTTTCATAAGATTTCAAAGGTTTTCAAGGAATTTCAAAAGATTTTAAAGATTTTAGGGCAGTTCAAAGTTTCTCAAGGGATTTCAAATATTTAAAAGAATGGCAAGATATTTGAATAGATTTGATATGATTTAAAGGCGTAATGGATTTTCAAAGGAACTGAAGAGATTTCAGGAAATTGGATCTGAAGGGATGTCAGGACTTCAAGAAATTTCCAATATTTTTATAGAATTCAAACAATTTTGTAGGATTTCAAGGAATAGAAAAGGATTTAAGTAGACGCTAATTGGGTTTCATGACTTTTCAAAGGATTTTGAAATTGTTAGGGTATTTAAGGATTTAAAAGAGTGCTTAGGTTACTTCACCATTTCTTAACTTATTGATCTTTTTCTTTTCTTTAAACTACATTCTCTATTCGCTATTCCAAATTTAAGTCTCGTCTAGACTACTTCCAACATTAATTTGTGAATAAACAGATAATTTGGGGGTTCCAGGTCTGGCCTTTGATGAGCACGTTGAACTCGCGGATTCTGTCGTCCAAAATAAAGCTTGGGGTGGTTTTTATGGCCTTATCGTGATTCTTTGTTTAGAAAGGAGGGTGGAAAATCAAATTCGGAAACGTTGGTGTAATTATGCCAAGCCAATATTCAGAGCGTCTAAATGGACCGCAATGAAGCCGTCTACTCGTGAAATTCGTCTGAAAGCCAGGATCGTGTGTGCAAACAGCTCCCAGAGCAAACATCCCTTATACACCGAGGGCTTACATTATCTATTTCAATGTGTATACGAGGGATGCTGCACGATTCTAGTAGGGGTGCTTCTCTTCTAGTACCATATCTGTCCTCTTGTACTTTTTTTCAAGATCGCAATTACGTCACACGCCTGCTCTGATATCCACGCTTTCCGAGAGGAAAAAAATCGCGCGTCACGTGCCATAGCTGATTTTGAACAGTTCGGAATTGTTTACTTTTCTGGAATACTCCATAATACTCTTTTGTTAGAGATTGTGGAAGCAGTTACAAAAAATTCTTGTTTGTCTAGATGGGATCATTGGTCATCTTCAACTCATTTCAGATCCAAAGGGAAATGTTTTTAAAATATATAAAAGATTTTGGGAATGAAGAAGGGATTTCTGGCTTTTAAATGAGCCCAAAAAAGATTCAAATATGTATAAGGGTTCTTGAGTTATTGTCATATATGTGAAGACTCGTGGGACGAACTTCGCTCGAACATGTTATGGTCCCATCAAGCCATTTTCGTCCCGCATGCGACTTTACATTTTTAATGATAACTCAAAACCCCTTGATGATATTTTAATCTTCCTAGACTCATTTTAAAGATGAGATTTCAAGCTTTATTTTAATAATTTTGCAAATTTAAGTTAAAGAATGTAAATTCGTTGAAACCTTATATTGGGCTCGTTTGACCTGGACTTTCATTAGTATTGCAGGAAGTTTTTAAATATTATACTTATAAATAGTTTTAACTACAAAATTATGATCTAAAATTAATTTTAAAAAATAATAATAATAAATAAATAACTTAATATAATAAAATAAAGTATATTTGAAGCTATAGAAATTCTTCCTTTAGAGTTTAGAGACAATTTACGTCGTACAAAACTTTTTCCAGTAAATATCTCTGACAGATAATTATTTTAGGAATAATCTCGGCCATAAAAGTCAGACAAATCGAACCCTTGGATGGGGCCTTTTTAATGGATTCGAGACCCGATTAGAATTTTATTATCGGAAGAGAAAGAAGGATGAGAAAAGAGAAACCAGAGTAGCATATGGTCCCATTAAGGTAGAGCAGTTTTCGAGCATTTCCCTTCGCTTTTGAAGTTCTTAGGATAAAAGAGGCCGCCATTCTTGAGTTTACTTGACTTTACCCCTCCCACAATTCTCTCGTCAGGGGCAAAGTCTTCTCCCTCCGTCTCATCCCTCCCTCTCTAAATTCATCTCGCTTTTCTGAGAGTAGACTGCGACAGGAATGGGAATCTCCTGTCCTCCCAAAACACCACTTGAATTTAATAATTTTTGTTTTCTAAAAAAAAATTTTTTTAATTATGTAATGTTTGACACTAAATACTCATTGGAGATTTTTGTTATTTGAAAGAAGGTTTGAGATTGACAAAGATAGTACTTTAAAAATCTCACAAGTCATTACTTTTTAATTAAATTATTTCTCAGTATCATAATTGAATCAGATTTTATTATTAAAAGTTCTGCAGCTATTTTTTAGGTTATGTAGAACTTTTGCTAATTGGCACTGAAAAAAAATTTTTCAAGCCAATGCATTACGTTTGGTGGTTTCTATTTCTTTTTTCTTTTATCTAAATCAGTTTTTCTCTGTACGAAAGTGTTTATCGAGGGGTTGATCACTCTTTAAATTTGGTGTACAAGCCTTCCTGAAATCTTTAAAATCTCTGAAATATCTTCGTAATTTTTGTAAAATGTGAAATAAATGTAAAATCTTCTGAAATTTTTGAAATCTTAGTGAAAACTTTGAATGCTTTGAATGCTTTGTGAAACTTTTTGAAATCTTTGATATATTTGTAAAAACTTTGAAATATTTTCCGAATGTTAGAAATATTTTGAACTCTTTATGAAATCTTTTTAAAATTTCTGATATCATTAAAATCTCTGTAAAATCTTCGTAATCTTTGTAAAATACGAAACGTTTGTGAAAACTTTTGAATTCTTTTAAAACTTAGTAAAATCTTTGATGTCTTTGTGAAATCTTTCTTAAAACTTAGAAATCTTTTGACATCTTTGTGAAATCTTTGTAATCTTTGTAAAATATGAAATATTAGTAAAATCATTTGAAATCTTTAAAATTTTAGTGAAATCATAAGACATCATTGATGTCTTGGTTAAAATTTTTCTGAAATCTTTGAAATATTTTTCAAATCTTAGAATTATTTTGAAATGTTTGTGAAATATTTTGAAATCGTTTGAAATATTTGAAATTCTTTGAAATCTTGAAATCTGATGTGTACACTCAAAAGCGAGCTCAAAAGTCGAGTGGTCAACTCCTCGCTGTGCATGTAGAAAAAAATTTTCACTCCTCTAAATACAGTTTTCTTTCTTTAAACTTACTCGATTTTTGTGCACAAAGCTGTGTCATATAACCCCGAATATACGTATAGAAAAACGGAAAAGAGATATAACAAAGTCCCGTGAAATTACGTGGAAGCGAATATTTCCTCTCAATTTCTGTGATTAAATTTTTTTTTTGTAGAAGATTCACTATTTTAGTTAAAAAATCATTTCTTTCTTTAAAAATTGAACTATTTAAAGAAAAAAATTTTAAATTAATTGTTACAATTGTAAATGTTTCATTTTTGCTTGAAAATTTATCTTCTTTTAATTAAAATTAATTTATTTTGTTTGAAACTAATCTTTTTTTGGTTTAAAATTGAACTTTTTTGTAGAAAATTCGTTTTTTGACTTTGAATGTCAACAATATTGTTGAAAATTAACATTTTTGTTTAAAGTTCATATTTTCCAGTTGAAAACATAACTGTTTTGTAATAAATTCATCTTTTCAGTTAGAAAATTAATCTGTTTTAATTGAGGATTCAAATAGTTTGTTGAAAATTTCAATTATTTGGTTAAATTCAACTGTTTTTGATTGAAAATTATAAAATTGTAGGGTGGAAATATCAACTATTACACTTTTGGTTGAAAATTCATCTCTTTGGTTGAAAACTAACTTTTTTGTTGAAAAATCATATTTTCTTTTTGAAAATTCAATTGTTTTGTAGAAAATTTGACTTTTCAACTAAAGATGCAACTGTTTGATTGAAAATTAATCTTTTTTGGTTAAGGATTCCACTATTTGGTTGAAAATTCGTATTTTTTGTTGAAAGTTCCACTTCTTGGTTGAAAATTCGTATTTTTTGATAGAAAAGTAATCACTTTAGATGAAACTTCATCTTTTTGGTTGGAAATTCATTTCTTTTATTGAAAATTCAACTATTTTATTTTTGGTTAAAAATGTGTATTTTTTAGTTTAAAATTCAACTATTTGGTTAAAAATTCATTTTTTTTGTTTAAAAATTTAACTATTTTATGAAAATTCGGTTTTTTATTGCTTTTTGATTGCAAATCATGAAACTTTTGAGTGGAAATTTCAACTATTACACTTTTTGTTGGAAACTCATTTTTTAGATTCATAACTTTGGTTGAAAATTAAACTATTTTGTTCAAAATTCCTGTTTTTGGTTGGAAAATTGTTTGAACTGAAAATTTAATTATTCCAATTCTGTTTCAAAATTGATGATTTTGGAGCAAGATAGTTTTTTTGTTAAAAATAATTTTTTTAACTCATAATTAAACCTTTTTAGTTGAAACGTCATGTATTTTGTTGAAAAATCAACTATTTGGTTTTTATTCTTTTTTGTATTAACATTTTTTCTTACGCTCGATCTTCCAATCGCCTGCCCCCCCCCCCCCCCCCCTCCGCCCCTCATAAGAAGCAGTAAGATTTTACTAAACCCTTCTTTTAAAATCAATTTAGAAACAAACTTCTTTCTGCATCAACATTATTAATCTCCTACGTGTAAGCTTGTTTTTATACCTATAAAAGGCCTCACAGACCGGTCCCTGTATCCCCTATTGTACCCTATATTCAGTTAAGGTCCCTAAAGTACCCTATTTTCAAGATTTGGTCCCTATGGTACCCTATTTGCGACCCCTTAATGGAACTTAAAAAAAATGTATAATAAGAACAAAGCTTCCAAGAGCATTTTGAATAAAATAGCAAAAATCAGAGAATTCCTGTAAGTAGTAACTATAAAAAAATAATCAGGGCTGCCACACACAGTCACTATTCGTCACTTTTTTCTCAAATCATTTTTTATTCACTTTTAAATGAAATGATCACATTAGTCACTTTTTTATCAATAAATTAACTCATGGGTTAATCAATATTTAATTCAGATCTATGCCTATTTCTGAATTGTCTTGAATCTCGTCTTGAATATTGTTGATATATTTCAGATTATTTTTTAAAATTCCGAGAAATTTGTAATAGAATACAATAATTTGAAGGGATTTATAAGATTTTAATGTATTTTAAAAACTTCTAAGACATTTTCAAGAGTTTTTAATTTGAAATATTTTAGGGCGTTTTAAAAGATTCTGATGAATTTTTTATTAATTGGCATTTTCAAGAGCTTTAACGAATTTCAAGGGATTTCAAAAGATTTTAAAGGATTTAAAATATTTTAGTTTATTTTAGGTTATTTTAAAAGATTTCAAGTAATTTTTAATTGTTTTTAGTAGTTTAGTGGGATTTCAAAGAATTTGAAATATTTTAGGGAATTTTAAAAGAATCCAAGGAATTATTAATTTGAAGGAATTTCGAAGCGTTTGAAATATTTTAGAATAAAGAATTTTCTAGAATTTCGGAAGATATGAAACGATTTCACAGGATTTATAAGGTCGTAAGATATTTTAAAGGATTTCACGTTATTTTATAAGATTTCCGATGATTTCAATTACTTTAAGGGATTTTAAAACTCTTAATGTATTTTAATAAATTTTCCAGGATTTCAGGAAACATCATCATAGAATTTCACAGGGATTTTATAATATTTTAGTGGATAAAAAATTTGTTCACGAGAAGTGAGGTATTTTGTAGGATTTTAAAGGCTTTGAAATATTTTATGAAATCTTAAAAGATTCTAAGGAATTTTTAATTGATTTTAATAATTTTAAGAGATTTAATAACATTTTAGTGGATTTTCAAGAATTTATTCAAGAAAAGTGAGTTATTTCGTAGGGTTTTAAAGATTTGAAGAGATTTAAAATGATTTTTTTGGATTTCACCCTGAATTCTTATTAATTTATCCTGAATTCTTTTTAATCCTTTTGAATTCTTCTAGATGCACTCAATTTTACACAGGTCAATGGATTTTAAAAAAGTTTTTGTTTAATTCATTTCAAACTTACTCAACTCAATGAATGTTTTCATATTTTCAAATTTTTGTCAATTCATTTTAATTTTTGTTTAAATTCACCTTGAATTTTTATGCATTTCATCGAATTCTTGTCGTTTCCTTAAATTCCTCTAAATTCACTAAAATTTTACAGAAATAAATGGATTTTTTCGAACTTTAAAACTTTCCAATTCATTTGAATTTTTTTCTTACTTCACTTGAATTATTCTAAATTTACTCAATTATACTCAATTCAATGGATTTTTTTAAATTTTTTAAAGTTTTTATTTAATTGATCCTGAAGTCTTTTAACCTGCCCTTGAATTCTTAGGCATTCCATAAAATTCTTTTGAATTCCCTTGAATTTTCCTAAGCTCATTTCAAAGTTACTGAATTCATAAAAGTTTCTTCATATTGTAAAATTGTTTTCAATGTATTAAAATTTGTTTTAATTCGCCTTGAATTTTTATGAATTTCATCGAATTCTTCTCGTTTATCTTAAATTCCTCTAAATTCATTCCAATTTTACGGAAATCAATGGCATTTTTTTTACTTCTAAAATTTTTTCTTATTCATTCGAATTCGTTGGAATTTAACTTGAATTTTTTTGAAGTCTTATAAATTTATCCTGAATTTTTTAACCTTTGAGCCCGAAAAAAGTACCCTATGAGCGTGACGAAAAGTACCCTTTGGTCCCTATATTTTATCCCATAGGGACTGTGAGGCCTGCTATAAGAAAATGTATAACGTTCCGGGAAAATTAAAAATTGGTCAGGAAAAAGTCAGGGAAAAGTCAGGGAATTTCAAAGTTGGGATTTTGTAGCAACCCTGCTGGAAGACAGTAAAAAAACTAAAGAAAGTTTATTTAAGATATATTTTAGAATGGCTAGAGGGTGAAATGAAAATGTTATTGTAATAAACTACGACATTATTGTGATTCGATTATCACGTCGATAATTTTTGTGCCACGGGAGATCTGTGGGTGGGGTATTTTAGTCTGTAGTTTCGCGTGATGCACCGACGGTGGTTCTCTCGAGTCGAGATATACACTATACGGTCGTTGGGGGTTGGAGTGCGAGGGGGGGGGGGGGCTAAGCGGCGGAGGTTGGTACTAAATCTCACCCTAAGCATCCAAACCGACCCACCCCTAACTACGCTACTACTGCTCCTGCCACCCCTCGTTCAGTGCTTTACATTGGCGTAGTCACTTAGGGGATTACGCCTTCATACATCTCGGGTATTACCACTTATCTCCGGAAAGTGTCAATTTCCGTAAGACCATCTTTATGACAAATCTTTACTGCCTCGAATCCTCTTTTCAAATCATTTTCCGACACCTAATGTTTCTCGAAGCTCTATTTTATTCCATTCTATTCGAAAAGACTCAATGTAATACGATTCCTATTTGCAAGTTCCTGTTACCAACATGTACCGACATGTACCGACACATAGAGAACCGGGGAGGGTTTATGCTTTATGCCCCTTTAGGGTGCCCATTAGAAATTTATATTTTTGCATTTTTGAAATTCTACCCTTATATTTTGTTCCTTTTGCGGGATTGCTACAGGTTAGGGAATTCCAGAAAGTTTGGGAAAGTCAGGGAATCTCAAACTGGTCAGGGAAAGTCAGGAAAGTTCAGGGAAAACCTAACAAAGGCGGGGAATTTTCGGTAAACTTAAGTTCTTAAGTTGAAGTCAATTTTCTTATTTTATTGAAAATTCAACAATTTTGTTTAAAAAATCATTCTTTTTGGTTGAAAATTCAACAGTTTCATTGAAAATTTGTCTTTTTGTAACTGTTTCATCTTTGTGATTGAAACAGCGATTGCTACAGGTTGGGGAATTCCAGAAAGTTCGGAAAAGTCAGGGAATTTCAAACTGGTCAGGGAAAGTCAGGAAATTTCAGGGAAAACCTAACAAAGGCGGGGAATTTTCGATAAACTTAAGTTCTTAAGTTGAAGTCAATTTTCTTATTTTATTGAAAATTCAACAATTTTGTTTAAAAAATCATTCTTTTGGGTTGAAAATTCAACTGTTTTATTTAAAATTTGTCTTTTTGTAACTAATTTCATCTTTGTGATTAAAACAGCGATTGTTACAGGTTGGGGAATTCCAGAAAGTTCGGAAAAGTCAGGGAATTTCAAACTGGTCAGGGAAAGTCAGGAAATTTCAGGGAAAACCTGACGAAGGCGGGGAATTTTCGATAAAGTTGAAGTCAATTTTCTTATTTCATTGACAATTCAACAATTTTGTTTAAAAAATCATTCTTTTTGGTTGAAAATTCAACTGTTTTATTGAAAATTTGTCTTTTTGTGACAAATTCATCTTTGTGATTGAATATTCATTTCTATGGTTGAAAAATTATGTATTTTGTTGAAAATTGATTTTCTTTGTTGAAAATTTATCTTTTTAATAAAAAATGTCACTGTTTCGTTGAATAAGTTTATTTTATTTGTTTGAAAATTAATTTTTATACTGAAAATTTAAAAATTCTATTTTATAATGAAAAGTTATCGTTTTTTCGTGAAAATTCAACAATTTCCTTGAAAAATCGTTTTTTTGGTAGAAAAGTAATTTCATTAGTTGAAACTTCGTCTTTTTGGTTCAAAATAAATTTCTTTGGTTGAAAATGTAACTATTTTGTTGAAAAATTGTTTTTGTTGTTGTTGTTGAAAATTTATATTTTTTAGTTCAAAAGTCATGTATTTTGTTGAAAAATGTATCTCTTTCGGTAGAAAATTAATCTTTTGGGTTGAAAATTCAACTGGTTAAAAGTCCTTTTTTTTTGGTTGAAGATTCATCTTTTTTGTCAAAAATTCATTTCTCTGGCTGAAAATTTAACTATTTTGTTGAAAATCCGTATTTTTTGGTGGAAAATTTATTTTTCCAACATTCTAAATATTTCATTTTTGGTTAAAAATGTATCTTTGGTTAAAAATTGATCTTTTTCAGTTTCAAATGTATGTATTTCGTTGAAAATTTATCTCATTAGGTAGAAAATTAATATTTTGAGTTGAAAATTCAACTGTGAAAACTTTTTAAAATGTCTGAAATCTTTAAAATGTCTGTTAAATCTTCGTAATCTTTGTAAAATATGAAATATTTGTGAAATCTTTTGAAATCTTACAAAATTTCACTATACTGAAATCATTGAGATCTTTGTGATTTTTTTTTTTTTTTGAAATCTTTGAAATCTTTAAGGTCTTTGAAATTTTCGTGAAATCTTTTTCAAATCTCTGCAATCTTTCAAATCTCTGTGAAATCTTTGTAAAATATGAAATATTTGTGAAATCTTTAAAATCTTAGTGAAATTTTAGACATCTTTCTGAAATTTTTTGAAATCTTTGATATCTTTGAGAAATCTTTAAAATATTTCTCAAATCTTAGAATTATTTTGAAGTCTTTGTGAAATATTTTGAAATCATTTTAAATATTTGAAATTCTTTGAAATCTTGAAATCTGGTGTACTTTATCGATTTTTGTGCACAAAACTGTATCGTATACCCCAGAATAAACATAATAGGAAAACGGAAAAGAGATATGTATTACAAAATCTCGTAAAATTACGTAAAAGCGGATATTTCCTCTCAATTTCTGTTGTTAAAAATTAATTTGTTATTGGTAAAAGATTCATCATTTTAGTTAAAAATTCATTTCTTTGACTGAAAATTTAACTATTTGGTTGAAAATTCTTCTTATTTTTATTGAAAATTTATTTTTCTAATATTCTAAATGTTCTATTTTTGGTTAAAAACTTATCTTTTTTTTTGGTTGAAGATTCGTCAATTTGGTTAAAAATTCATTTCTTAGGTTGAAATATTAAGTATTTTAATATAAAATCATTTTTTTTTTTGCTGAAAACTTATCTTTCTAACATTGTAATTATTCAATGTTTGGTTGAATATTTATCTTTTTTAGTTTAAAATTCATTCCTTTGGTTGAAAATTTAACTATTTTGTTGAAAATCGTTTTTTGTTGTTGTTGAAAATTTGTCTTTGTAGCATTAACTATTATATGTTTGTTTGAAAATTTATTTATTTTTTTGAAAACTCGTATTTTTTGGGTTGAAAATTCAATTATTTTGATAGAAAATTCATATTTTTGGGTTGAAAACTGTTGGTACAATTTGGAACAATTTTGGTGAAAAGTCATTCTTTTTGGTTGAAAATTCAACTGTTTGGTTACAAATTAATTTACTTTAGTCAAGGATTCAACTAATTTGTTGAAAATTCATATTTTTTGCTTCAATTCAACTGTTTTTGATTGCAAAGAACATATTTTTTGGTGGAATTATCAATTATTAAACTTTTCGTTGAGAATTTATTTTTTTTTATCGAAGATTCATGACTTTGGTTGAAACTGGAACTATTTTGTTAAAAAGTCCTTTTTTCATGGTTGAAAATAAGTTGTTTTAATTGAAAATTTAATTCTGCCATTTTTTGTTAAAAATGTATACAGAAACAAACCTTTTTTGCAATAACATTCATCAACTAGGTATAAGGTTATTTTTATACCTACAAAAATCCAGTCAAATTTCAGTCAGGAAAAACACAGAGAATGTCAGGGAATTTCGAAATTTGAATTTTTATAACAACCTTGTTTCAGTGAAAAATACTATCGTAGTTTTTCTTATATTAAACATTTTTTAGAGGTTCCGCTACAGGCTGCTTTATGTTTGGAAATTAGTTTGTTTAGTTTTTGATTTTTAAAAAGTACAAAGTTGTGATTGAAAAATTCTTGTATCTCTAGAAATGTCTTTATGTTTTTTGAAGAAGTTTTTAACTTCACAAACAAAAAATTTAAGCTATTCTTGGCCTTAGGGGCATGAAAATTTGTACTTTTATCACAATCAATAGTCTGAAATATCCCCTAAAATGAATTAAATTGTTTCTTACACGGAAAAATAATTTTTAAACAATCGCTCAAAAATTGACTGAGCATATGGGAAATTTATATTTTATTTTTCGTGAGTGGAAAATTCAACTTCTTTTCTTAGGCGGAGACTGACAGACTGAAACTGGAAAGACTCGTCTGCCAATTTGTTACGCAGTTTTTATTTAGTTTAATTTTCTAAAATGAGGATGACCGTTCAAAACATGAAAATTCTTCGTTTTCAATCTCAAAATCCAGTTTCTCTACAATATTGGTATTCATTATATTCCATAAAAATAAAAGTAGAAGACGAAAAAAATAAATAACAGAGTGTTTTGCCCTAATTCCATTTATGAATTAGAAAATATAGGTATCAGTACAGAGAAGGTATTTTTCATGAAAGCATATATAGATAACAATTAGAATAGAATAAGAATAGAAAAAAACAGTTGAACTTTTAAATCTAAAATAAGTTTTCTTTGAAATATTAATGTTCATTATTTCATTTCTCCTCAAATTTAATAGTAATTGAAACAAAGGAGTTTCTGAAAAAGCTGTCCTAATTATTCCACTTTCTTTGATACCGGCCGTGGATTTCAAAGTTTTTCTCAATTTATAAGTGGCACTTTTAGTTTCGCGGCTAATATTTTTTTATGAAAATAAATTAAATTGTTCATACACGGAAAAATAATTTAAAAACAATCGCGCAAAAATTGTCCGAGTAAATGGGAAATTTATATTTTATTTTTCGTGCGTAAAATATTCAACGTCTTTCTTAGACGAAGACGTAAATACATTTTTTTTTAATTTTATTTGTTGACGGAAACCATTCTTGAATTTTGAAATAGAGAAAAAATGAACATTTGTTGTAGTTTAAATACTTTACTAATGCTTTAAAATTTATTTTTTGTCATTAAATTTTATGAGAAAGATGTAAGCCAGTTAATTACTCTTTGCTTGATTGCTTCCGTTGTAATGCTTTGACAGCTGTTGATTTCTCCAAGTTTGACATTTTCAAGTAAATTATTTATAGGCAACAATAAATTTAAAAGTACTGTAAATGTCTTCAAACTTCAATAAATGTATTTCCGTTCTATTTCGAAATTCAAGATTTTGTTTTGTTGCCAGGTATAAGTGTTAAATTTATTCATTATTGACCTTTTTTTTCAATTTACATAACTTTGTAAAAACCGATATTCTGACTTTTATTTCAAAAAACTCTAGAAAATAAACATCTTTTTTAGAAATGATTATAACCATTGTAAAGCTTGTCAAATATCCTTTTGTATCTGTTAGTTACGAACTTTATTTAGTTTAGTTTTGAAACAATAAAATTTCATTGAAAAATGATCCATTCCTAGGTAATAATGATCTAGTCTAATTTGAAAATGTACCATTCGAATGTTTAATTAAAATTAATACTTCTGCAAGGTGTGGGAATCGCTCAGTAAAGTTTTTGATGATTTAGTTACTGCGAAAAAAATTGTTTTGTGATACCAAAATAATTACATGTTTCTTCGGGTCAAGTTGAATAACTTTTGTGCACGATATGGCAAATAAAAAGAAATCCCCAAAAAATGTTTTTGCACAATTTTTAATTGAGGATTATAACATTTTATTTCGAATTGGTTAACAAATATAAATCCACGTTATAATTTTGAATGCTCTAAATTGGCGAATGAACCGATGAATTTCTAAATGTTGAAAATTATATCATTTTGCAGCAATTTTAAGTTAGAAACATTAAAAATCGAAAGATTTATAATTTCGTTTAAAACTGAACACTTTTTAAATTAAAAATTTTATTATTTTAACTTTAAGTCCTTTAAAATCAATAACTATTCAATTGTTATCTATACATAAAAATAAAAGAATTTCACTTATAAATTAAAAATTCAGCAAAATGAAACAATTAAAATTCTAACGTTCAAAATTTAAATTTAGCACTCGGAAATATTAACGATTCAGGGCTTTCTATTTGAAACAGTTCAGTTTAAAATTAGTTCGCTTTGCATATTTGATGTAATTTGTAATTGATAATTTTAAATAAACAGTTAAATATTGCTAAGTATTGAAAAATGTCCTTTTTCTAATTAAAAAAATAAATTTCAAATTGCATGGGTAGAAATAAAAAATAGTTTATAAAGTTTCAATTGCACGTTTACATTTGTTCAGCTACTAAGGCTTTCGAATTGAAACAGTTCAATTTTTAAGGTCAGATTTGTAAATTGTTTAGTTTTAAACATTTAGAATCGTTATGGTAAAATTAATTTCCCGTGGTTTCCCGGCCTAAAAAATTCCAGGTAATTTCCCGATTTAGCGGCCATCTTATTTTAAAATTATTAGTTTTAGGGTAAAAAATCAAAAATTAAAAAGTTCGAAACAATGCATTTTTTAAATGTTGTGAACATCAAAGTATTTATTTGTTATGACAAATTTCTAATTCGAAGTTTTTTTCTTCTTCAAATTTTACTTTTTATTCGTATTAGTATTTATTTTCGTAATTTTTAAAACTATTTTTAATAAACGCGTATAAGCTGGAAGTTTTTTCAATTATTTTAATTTTAATTTTGGAAGTGTCTACGTGTACTGAAATTTCGGTACAATTATGGATGAGTTCACACAAAAATCCGTCTATTCGTACCGAAATGTGGGTACAAATAGCCCCTTTTCCAGATAGTTTCATAGATATTAGTTTCAAATTCGTTAAAGATGTTTAATCATGATATAATAAACAGACAAAATGTTCGTAAAGAAATTATTTGTTGAAAGTGTGTTTTCTATAATTTTCAATAATTTTACGTTTTTTTTAAATTACATATCAAGAAATTTTGATGGAAAAAATATTATAATAGAAAAAATTTCTCTTAAGATTAATCTTGTCAATATTGTAAACGAATTTAATAAACAAAAGCATTACTTAAGCATTTGCCAACGGCGATACCACACGGAAAAAATTTATCCGTGAAGAAGTCACGAACTTGTAGCTAGGTCTCGGATACGAGATAAAAAAATGAAACATTAAATCCTTATTTCTATGAGAAATATATGGATAAATTTCGAAGTTTTTTACGAACAGTTCGAATTTCCTACGAACAGTTCCTGAAAATTTCAGACTGAAATAAAAAGAGGAAAAATTTTATTTGTGCGATTTAATTTTATATTAATTTATAAATTCGCAACTCAGAAGATTCGAACCTCAAACACTGCTGACTCACCAGTTTCTAAACATAAACCAGGAGTGCGTAAACACGCGCAGCCATCGAGGCCAAACAAAATAGGTATTATAAAACTTCTAGCCACTCATCCGACGGGCTCGAGATACACATACGAGCGCACACACGCACTGCGCGTGTGTGCGTGGTCCACGTACAAGGAGACTTAGTTTCGAGTTCCCAGATTTGTCGGGCAAGCTCGTGAGTGCTCTGAGAATCTTTTCTCAATCACTCGTAATATTTTTGTAATTATTCACGTAAAAAAAAAGTGATGAACCGTTTTAGAATTTTCACATCGAGTTCGTCAATCTTTCTCAAAGTTCGTAGGTTATTTACGAAAATACATAAATATCCGATGAATTTTTCTCATATCCGAGACCTAGCTACTAGTTCGTGACTTTTTTACGGATAAATTTTTTCCGTGCACTCTGGAAACACCAGTTCTCGTAAGATCACTGAAGTTAAGCATTGATGGGCGCGGTTAGTACTTGGATGGGTGACCATCCAGGAATACTGCGTTGCTGTTGGCCCGTCGTGGGTGTGGTCGGCCCACATTGGTAGTAAATATCCACCTAGAAACACTACCCGAATCGGGTAGTGAGGCAATGAACTTTCGAGTTCAAACTGCTAATCAATTTTTTTTTTTTTACTTAAGCATTTGTCGACAGAAAAATTAGTTTTTTTTTTTCGTTGTCAGTTCTTTTAATCACAAACGTCATGATAATTTCAGCAAAAGTCATAATTATTTGATAAATTTTATGATTTTTTTAAACAAATGCATTATTCGGGCATTTTTCGATGGAAAAATTCGGTTTTTTTTTCAATGCCAATCCTTTTAATTCGGAACTTCATGATAATTTCAGCAAAATTCATAATTATTTGATAAATGTTATGTTTTTTTGATTAATCAAATTTAATATGGAAGTGCTTTATTCGGGAAGATGTCGACGGAAAAATTTGTTTGTTTTTATATTCGGGAATTTGTGAATGGAGTCTACCGGTTTTTTTTAATGTCAGTCCTTTTAATTGGAAACTTCATGATAATTTAAGTAAAATTCATAATTAGTTAAAAAATTGTATGTTTTTTCTCAAAAATTTAATTTAAAAATGCATTATTCAGGCATTGGCATGTGAAAAAATGAGTTTTTTTACTTTTTTTCAGCGATAGCCTTTTTAATTAGGAACTTCTGGATAATTTTAGCAACATTTATAATTATGCATTTGTCTATTAAATTTGTTTTAAAAAAATCATACAATTTATCAAATAATCATGAGTGTTGCTGAAATTATCATGGAGTTCCCAATTGAAAGGACTGACATTGAAAAAAAACTAATGTTTTCGTCTATAAATGCCCGAATAATACATTTGCTTATTAAATTGGTTTTAAAAAAGCAAAAAAATTAATCCACTAATTATGAATGTTGCTGAAATTATCGCGAAGTTCCTAATGAAAAGGACTGACATTGAAAAAAAAATTTTCCGTCGACAGATGCCCAAATAATGCATTTGTTTATTAAATTTGTTAGAAAAAAATTTATCAACTAATTATGAATATTGCTGAAATTATGAATTTCCCAATTAAAAGGTTCGGCATTGAAAAACATTAATTTTTCTGTCGACACATGCCTGGATAATGCATTTGTGTATTAACTTTGTTTATAATATTAACAAGAATAATCTTAAGAGAAATTTTCTACATTATATTGTTTCCGTCCAAATTGCTTGCAATATAACTTCAAAAAACGTAAAATTATTGAAAACGATACAAAACATACTTTTAACGAATAATTTGTATATACAATTATACATATACGTTTTTTTCTTTATTATATCATGATGGAACATCTTTGATTAATGTTACTCTAGGAAACGTAGGCGATTGCAATAATTTGCCTATTATTGACCAGCACTGGGAACATCAAATAAAAGTTTTTGTTTTTTCGTCATATTTGTTTATTTATAAGAAAATTAACAAATTAAATAAAAAATCAGGCTCGACAGCTATCTGAAAAATTTTATCATTTTTTTTTCAAATTTTGTACGTACAAATCGGTCAATATTAGTGGGCTTTACGATATTTTTAACCAAAAAAGTAATTTTTTCCCACTTCGCCGCAGTAGCTATACCGATATACCGGCAAGAAGTATGGTAATACCTGGTTTGTGTTATTTGCTTAAAATCATCTAATTTTGATGATAAAACAAATTACCTTTTTTGTGGGATGAACGTTTTTTTTTTAATTTTCTCATGTAATATATGTTTCTCAATTTCTTACGTCATTATTCGTTAAAAAATTACTAAAAAATAGTAGAAAAGTTTACAAAATTAATCTTCGTTTATCAGAAGCGCTGTATGATTTTACCAAGAGGGTCAGTTTATGATAAGTTTTGAAGAAGATACATACACTGGAACTTGGAATTGAGTGCGGTTTTAGGCATGGCTTGCAGTGGCCTTCAATATAAATCCAGACAATCCAAATGTAAACAGATAGGGTCCCATGATCCATGCGTCTCTCTTTCATCAATCTCGGAACGACGTAAACCCGGACTGATTAAATCCAAGTTCCAGTGTATTTTCTTTAAAACTTATCCTAAACTGGTTCTCGTGGTAAAATCATACCGTTCATGATGAGAGAATATTAATTTCGTAAACTTTTCTAGTATCTTTTCGTACCTTTTTTTGACTAATAATGATATGCGAAATTGAGAAACACATATCACAAGAGAAAACCGGGAAAAATGTTAATTCCGATCCGGGAAATCCGCGAATTTGCCGGAAATTTTTAAAACGAATTTTCGCTAGACACCCTGTATGTAGGTGATCCAAGATGATAAAATAGATATAAAATTACGAAATTGATATGAATTAATTGCTTTTGAATGAAAGATCGTTCTATTTTCAATCTCGACCTCGTCCTTTCTTTTTTGTCATTTCTAACCCGATTCCGATTTCCACCTGGCCTCTGCATTATTTATATTTTTCCAATGTGATTACGGCGAAACAATCGCGTCGTATCGTGTTCCGAAGGAACGATGGGACGCGTTTAGATTATTCTCGATTAGCCTTAATCGAAACCGCGGTATATACGCGTATATATTCCCGATCGATGCGTCCAAATATAGATCGGCTTAACGAATCTTGATCATTCGCTTGGTGTATCGGGAACATCGAGTAGCCTCTCTTACTACAGAAGCACTTTACGAGCAAAGCGTAAGCACACATGCAGCCAATCGGCATATGTATTTGTGCGTACTGTACTCCAGGAGAACGTGCAGAAGACCAGTATCCTAAAATGGAAACGAAAGGAGGACACCGTATTGGGAAAGATGTACCTCGTGTCTGGTTAATTTTTTTCGATAAATGTATATTATCCGTTCTGGTGCTGAATCAACTTTCTCGAAAAGCCCGAAATGAACTGCACTCGCTAATGATAAAATTATTGCTCAAAATATGTATTCCTCAAATATCAGAAATCAAAAACTAGTCGTTTTAATTCAGAGAAAAAACTGGGGGTGCGAAACGTTTCAGGTAATCGTTCAAGCAGGTTGATAGTCAGCTGATGACTCCAAACTGAGGTAAACTTTCCGTGGTTAAAGGCCTGTAACGTGCTGCCTCTAGGGGTGCCCGCCGGAGATGTCTGTATTCCTCAAATATTACAGAGCAAAAAACAGATCATTTTAACCCTTTCAGGGGCAGTGGGACGTATACGTCCCACTTGTTTTTTCGCAGTTTTTCAAGCATTTCTGATACATTTCACCTTGTTTAGTGCACAAGTATTTGATTTTAGACTCTTAAGGGTTCATGTAAAGTAATTATCATGAAAAACTGTGTAAAATTGTTAATTAACAATTTGTTATAAATAATTGAAATCGAAAAAAATCACTTTTTTTCGAATAAAATCGGCTGTTTATAAAGTACTAGTCCTATAGCTGTGACAAATTTTTTCCAGTTAGGTAACACGTAGAACTGTAACATATATTTTTTTCAGAATTTTCGGCAGACAAGTTTTTTTTTTATTTCATTTTTTTAATTCATAAAAAATTACGATTTTTGACGAATTTTCGGCATAAGTGCATGTAATGTACCGTATTTGTGATCGATTATCAAATCGTAAAATAAAAAAAATGTTGTTCGAGCCACTGATTGAGAATATAAGGTCAAAATTGCAAAACTCAAAATGACGGATTCAAAATGGCGGTTATATTAGTGCAAATTCGCAAGAATTATGCAATAGCAAGAATTAGTTTAACAGAAAAATGTGCCCCTGAAAGGGTTAATTCCCAGAAAAAGCTGGGGGTACGAAACGTTGTAGGTAATTGTTCAAGCAGGGTAATAGTGAGCTGATTACACCAAACTGAGGTAAATTTTCCGTGGTTACAGACCTGTAACGCGCGGCCTCTAGCGGTGTCCACCGGAGATATTGCTGAAAATATGTATTCCTTAAATATCAAGAGAGCAAAAAATTGTCTTTTAAATTCAGAGAAAAAACTGGCGGTACGAAACGTTGCAGATAATCGTTCAAGCAGAGTAATAGTCAGCTGATTACACCAAACTGAAGTAAACTTACCGTGGTTACAGGCCTGTAACGCGCTGCCTCTAGCGGTATCCGCCGGAGATATCTGCGATTCACCACGGAAAGTTTACTTCAGTTTGGAGTGCCCACCTCGCGTTTACCCTGCTTGACTGATTACCTGCAACATTTCGTACCCTCAGTTTTTTCTCTGTTTGTGCAAGTTGAGGCACATGAATAATCCCCACAAACTACTTTCCCTGATGTGAATTTTACCAAAATTCATTTGACCGAGTAACAATTTACTTAGTTTGTATTTTTCCGAAAACTCAGAAAAATATTCTTTGATTCAAAGAAAAATGTTCATTTTCTTCCACAAGGGAAGACCACCAAATTGCGAATTTTAGTTGCGACTCATAATTTGTTCAATGAAAGCTAATTACCTGAGTATTAATTTGCGAAAAGCACTTACGAACGGTCGGTGACTCGGCTTCATTGCCGGAAGGTTGCGTGTTCGATTCTCGCTGCCCACCCTTTTTTTATTTATTTTTTTTATTTATTACAAAGCTTATAAATATCATTTCTTTCAATAATCTTCAAAAGTTTTGCAAATAATAATTTTTATAATGGCCTTTTTTCACGGGAAAACTGACTTTTCTAAGTTTAGCATGAATTTTGCAAACAAATTGATTTTCTATCAAAGTTGTTAATTTTTTGCATAATGTTGACCAATTATGTTCAAAATGAAAAGCATGAACAAGGTTTTTTCAACGAAAAATTGTATTTTTTGCGAAAAACATTTTTTTATTTTTCGAATTACTCTTTGACCTAAATTTTATTATTCCGAATTACTATTTGGCAGAATTTTTATTTATCCAAATTGCCGTTTGTCATCATTTTCATTTTTTCTAAACGTTATTTATGCTAATTTTTATTTTAATAAATTACCATTTCCATATCTTGCATTTGTCACCATTTTCTTAACACCTTATTTTTTTATCGCAAATGACGATTTGGCAAATTTTTTATTTATTTGAATTATCTTTTGTCCTAATTTTTATTTTTCCGAATTACTGTTTGCAGGGTCGGAAAATTGGTATTCTTCAGAATAGTTGTCATCAAAAATACAAAGAAACTCTGTTTCAAGTGAAAAAAATAAATTTCGAAGTGTAGCCAGTAATAGACCAGAATCGGAAAATTCGAATTTTCACCTGAAGCTAAAATTTAAAATTTTCTAAAAAATGCCCTGTTGCGCCTACCGGGGAAATATTATTTTTTCTATAAGAAAGAATCTAAAATCCAATTAAACCCTTTTCGAATTTAAAAAATGAATTCCAAAGAGGCTGCAGCCATTTATAGGCCACAATCGGAAAATTCTAGTTTTCATCTAAAGCCGAACTTTAACAATTATTGGCCATTCTGCGTTTTCTGTGTTTTTCAGATTCTCGATTTTTCATTTTCTCTATTTTTAATTTTTTCGAATTACCGTTGGGTATAATTTTTATTTTTCCGAATCGCTTTTTTCCATAATTTTTGTTTATTCGAGTTATCATTTGACATCATTTTTATTCTTCCGAATAGCGACCTGACCTAAAATTTATTTACATAAAACGCCATCTGGCATAATCCCCACTTCACTTCACCGAATCGGCATCTTACCGAAATTATGTCAAGTGATAATTTGGATCAATGAAAATTGTGACAAATGGCGAACCGGAAAAATAAAAATTATGCCCAGTGATAATTCGGAATAATAAAAATCAGGGTAAATATGAAAAATAAAAATAGGGTCAAACGGTAATTTGGAAAAAAATAAAAAATATAGATCAAACATGTTCGGTTCAATTCAGCTTAATTCAAGATGAATTAACTTAATTCAAAGGAAGTTCTAGTAAGTTACATTAAATTCTATCAATTTTCTCTCTATTTATTAATTTATGTAAAATTAAAAATAATTAATTTTTTTGTGCGACATTAAATTAATTTCTTATAGACCCCAGTTCGCAAAAATTAACATCAATTTTAAACGTTAAATTATGGTAATATAATAAAAATCTTTTCAAATCCTACGAATAAACCTAGAAAGTGATATTCCGTGAAAATTACTAGAATTTACTAGAATTTAATTTAATGCGCTTGAATTAACTTCTCTCTAAAACTGAATCAGTGAAATTTCACTGATTCTCTGTCAAATTTCACTGATTGAAATCGTGAGAATGTAGTCACTGAGAATCAGTGAAAAGGTACTGATTCATTCAGTGAATTTACTATCACTGATTAGATCAGTGAAATTGACTACATACATATCAACGTGCTCGATAATTGAGGTTGTGTTCTTTATTTTAGTTATAATCTGTTAATTGCTCACTTAATTAATTAATTACTCACTTGTTATTTTATTTTCGGAAATCGCCATTATAATGGCTCACTGAAATAAATCCGCTTTCCTAGAACTGCTATCTCAGGCGAGAGAACGGTTGCGACATTTGTCGCAAAGTCTCTCGCCAACGGTTGTTTGCGGTTGGATCCCCCCGATTTGCGACCGAAGACAACCCCCGACACTGGACTGAAACCGAGAGTTTGGTGTATATATTTTAGCTTCGCCAATAACAGTCAAAGCGAACAAAGCGAACCGATAAACCGACGATTTCGTCTGAGCGTCTCGGCGTGGCCTTCGAGTCCTTGTTACGTCACGCGTGCGCACATCAGCTGATAAAAATGAACCTTTTGCGAATAAAATATTTCCCTCAAAGGAAATGTAAAATAGAATAATAATTTTTTTAAACCGTTCAGGCAGTTGATATTTCGCAAGGTAGATGAAACAAATGCTCTTTAGTGTAAAATTTCATTACTTTTTATGACAACTTTCCAACTGAATTAATCAGTGAAAATAATCATTGGGTGAATCAGTCATTCTAGGGTCACTGATTTATTTCTATGAAAATTTTCACTGATTTACCCAGTGACAAGGTAAAAACCACTGATTTTTCAGTGGATACCTACACTACTGATTGATTCAGTTAAAATTTCACTGATTCAGTTTTAGAGAGTTGGAATGCACTTAACTCGCTTCATCTGGAATTGAATTGAATTCAGCAGAATGCGATTTAATTTATTCGAATTTTCTCCTTTCATTCATTCCAGTGCATTTGAATACATAAATTCGTATAATCGTATGTGAATGAAAAATTCAGTTGTTGAATTGTATTTATCGACAGAAATAATTTTGGATGAACACAATTTTTGTGCCCATGGAGTTCTATAGAGCTATTCTTTTTTCTAAACTGATTTCTGTTTCGCGAATGCGCTGCAATCGCTAAACTGTCAAGAAAAATTGGAAAATTGAATTTGTAAGAAATGTCAAGCTGGAAAAGCTTAAGTGAATACAAGGAAAATAGAAGTGCTAGTATAGTAAAAAAACGAGAGTCGATAATATCAAAAATAATATTTGTAAATGGAAGAATAATTATTTTCAAAATTTGCTGAATTCAGTTTTTCAATTTTTCTCGACACTTAAGCAAATTCAATTTTCTGTTTTTATCCTTATTCAAAATTTCTAAAGTTAGATTTGGAAAAACACGCTTTTGAGGTTTAGATTGATACGAACTCTATAACGCACACTATTTTGACATTTCTTACCGAATTCAATTTCCGATTTTTCAATAGCAATTGCAGCGCTTCCGCGGAATAGCGGGGATCACAGACCATCCCCTTTTTCACCTAATTCCCTTTTTTTCCCTCTTTTTTTACAAAGTTTCGATTTATTATTCAAAAATCGTAAACAGAAATTCAAGACATTAGAAAAAAGACACATTTAAAGCTTTGAAAATATTTTCTAAATGATTTATTTGCTAGTTTTGTCGATTTGAAGGACATCATCGTCAGCGAAGAAATCGCTGACGATTCAATCGAGGAACTAAGCCCAAAAGATAAATCAATTTTTTATTTGCAAATCAAAAAAATCTTTATTACGGTAACAGGCTTCACAGGCCAAAATTCTCTAAAAACAGGGGAATTAAGGAGATTTTTCACGAAAATAGAGGAACAAATTTTGTAAATAAAATTAATGTAGATATTAATATTAAATTTTAATTGAAATACTTCATATTCCTAATATTTCAAATAAAAATAATGTATTTTCGAACCAAAGAAATGAATTTTCAACTAAAGTGATGAATCTTCAACAATAAAAAAATGAATTTTTAACAAAGTGATTCAACTTTGAACCAAATAGTTGAATTTTCAACCAAAAATATGAATTCTCAACTAAAATGATGAATCTTTAACCAAAAATATGAGTTTTTAACAATGTATATAATTCAACTTTGAACCAAATAGTTGAATTAAAAAAATGTGAATTGTCAACGAAAAGTGTAATAGTTTTGATATTTAAACGAAAGAAAGATTTTAATTGTAAATCCAAAAGAGTTGACTTCACCTAAAAATAAAAAAAATATCAAGCAAATTGTTGAATTTGCAAGCCAAAAAGACGAATTTTCTACAAAACAGTTCAATTTTCAAACCGAAATTTTTAATTTTGAACCAAAATGGACTGAAATTGTTGACTTTTCAACAAAATAATTAAATAATAAACCATAATTAAAAATTTTAAAACCAAAAAAGGTGAATTTATTTGATTATTTTATTGATAATTCAACAATTTTGTCAAAAACTTATTCTTTTTGCTTAAAAATGATTCAACTGTTCGCTGTTGAAAATATGTCTCTGCGTTGAAAATGCATCTATTTTTGGTCCAAATTTCATATTTTTTCATTAAAACTCACAACTTTTTGTTTGAAAATTAATCTTTTTTTGTTGAATTTAATTGTTTTTATTTAAAATTTAAATATTTTGTATTGAAATTCCAACTATTACATATTTTGTTGAGAATTCATCTTTTTTGGTTGAAAATTTAAGTACTTAGTTGAAAGTGGAACTACTTAATTAAAAATTGATTTTTTTAGTTGATACATTACTTCAGTTGAAATCCCTTTCTGTGTCCAAAATTATATAATTTGTTGAAAATTAATTTTTTTAGCTGAAAATTTAACTATTCCATGTTTGGCTGAAAACCTATCTTCCTCAGTTGCAAATTTAACTATTTGGATGAAAATTCCTGTATTTTGTTGAAAAGTTGTCTTTTGTGTTAGAATATTAATCTTCTTGGTGACTAATACAAATTTTGGGTTGAAAATTCGTTTCTATTGTTGAAAATGTAACTATTAGGATTTAGGTTGAAAATTCCTTCAAAAATTCAAATATTTGTTTAAAAATCCCTATATTTTGTAAAAATCAATCTTTTTTGGTAGAAAATGTATCTTTTTAGTTGAAAATTTAACTATTTCGTTAAATCAATTTATTTTATTTGGTTTAAAATTAATTTTTTTATTGAAAATTTAACTGTTCTATTTTAAGTTGAAAAGTAATCTGTTTTATGTGAAAATTCAACTATTTTGTTACAGGCTCGTCTTTTTGGTAGAAAATTAATTCTTTGGTTTGAAAATTCAAGTATTTGGTTAAAAATCCCTTTTTTGGTTGAAGATTCATCATTTTAGTGAAAAATTCATTTCTTTGACTGGAAATTTAATTAGTTTTTTGAAAATTCGTATTTTTTTGTTGTTGAAAATTTATCTTCTTAACATTCTAATTATTCTATTTTTGGATTTAAATTTTAACTTTTTTCCTGAAAATTCATATATTTTTCGGTTAAAAACTCAACTGTTTTGCAAGAAATTGGTCTTTTTGGCTTGAAAAATCAAAATTTTGAATGATATTTCGTTTCTTTATTGACTTAAAAATCTTTTTCGACGAAAATTCAACCCTTTTATTGGAAATTCGTCCTTTTGGTTTGGAAATTAGTCTATGCGTTGTTTAAGGATATAACCAATTTATTGAAAATTCGTATTTTTAGTTTATTTCAACTGTTTTTGATTGAAAAATAAAATATTCTTTGGTGGAAATATAAACTAGTATACTTTTCTTTGAAAATTCATTTGTTTATCGAAGAATAATCACTTTCTTTGAAAATTTAACTATGTTACTGAATATTCGAATTTTTTTCTTAGTTGAAAATTTATTCTTCTAAAATCTTAACACACAAAACTTGCGCTGATCCAACGTTATTTATGCAATTATTTCCCTAAAAAATGATTTCCTTTTCTCCGAGAAAAGTATAAAAATATAATAAAATAATTTCTGTATTGAGTGCAACTTTCCGTGTGATGGAAAATAAGTTTTTGATGCTCGTAGAGATCTGAAGTAATGATTAGAAGGTTTCCCCATGGGTGGCTATAATCACTAAACTAAGTGATTCCCTTTCCTGTTGAGCTTACTTACGCCAGTGGGGTAGTAACCCACCCCACACAATACCCCGCCGCCCTGCAGTTAATGTGTTCCAGGGGAGAACCGACCAAGCCCCTTTTCCCTCGTTCTGCTCCCCCTCGCCGCGCCTCGCCTCGTCTCGCCTCGCGCTCGAACGAGCTCAGTTTCTCTCTCGAACAATCCCCCAAACGCCGCCACCTATAAACGGATCTGGGCTGCAGTGCCTCGCTCCTTCCTGAATCGCGTCTCTTTGTTTTAGAAATTAGAACCGGATTAGCAAATCCACCCTCACTGTATTAACTATTACCTTTTTGCCGACCCGCACACTCGACCTCCGGAAATCCAAAGAGTCGCTAAAGCGAACTCTTGTTTCGGCTTTAGAAGATTCTATTGAAACCTGTTCGTATTAAAGGGCTTTCTCTCACAAAAGACTTTTTCTTTTCCCCAGCTCTTTTATTGAGGAGTGACTATTTTCTTCGCCACAGAATTCGACTGAAAAGAGGCTTTTAAAATGACGATTAACTTTCTTTTCAAAAGAATGGTGCCGCGGGAAAAATGGTATCTTGTTTCACTCTGTTCGAGTATTTTTACAAATAGGAAATGGTTGAAATATCGGAAAATATTTTATACAAAGTTTTGGAAAGCATCTCTAAAATATATTTATATACTATTCCGGGGTGTCTACTCACGTGGAAAATCGAGAAAACTTGGAATTGTCAAGGAATTTTTATATACCAGGAAGAACCTGGCAATGTCAGGAAATTTTTTGTTGAAGTCAGGATTTTTTTCTTGAGAGTGCCGAAATTTTAAAAAATTTGAATACAAAATTAAATAACATTGTTTTTTTTTCATTTGTAAAAGTAGCTTTATATTACTGGATTTACTTATTTTGTTGAAAATTCGTTTTTTTGGAAATTAATTTTTTTAACTAAAAATTTAATTGTTCTATTTAATTCGCCTTTTTTCGTTGAAATTAACGGTTTTTAATTTAAAATAAAAATATTTTTCGGTTGAAATATCAATTAGTACACTAGTACAGTTGCTTCCAACTTAAACTATTTTATTAAAAGTTTTTTTTTGAAAATTATTTTTTTTTATGACAATAAATTATTTTTTTTTTTTTAACTGAAAATTTAACTATTCCAGTTGAATATTTTACAATTTTAGCTTAAATTTCATCTGTTTGGTTAAACATTAATTTTTCATTTCAAAATTTTACTATTCAATATTTGGTTGGAAATTTATCTTTTTTAGTTGAAAATTCAACTGTTCCTGTTACAGATTAATCTTTTTAGTTGAAAATTCATCTTTTTCGTTCCAAATTCAAGTGTTTCAGTTGAAGTTTCGTCATTTTATTTAAAACTTTAACTATTCTATGGCTGAGTTGTGTTTTTTTTATTAATTTTTTTGGTTGAAAATTCATCTTTTTTTATTGAAAATTTAACTGTTCCAGTTACAGATTCGTAATTTTAGTTAAGAATTCACTTTTTTGGTTGAAAATTCAAGTATTACAGTTAAAGATTCAGCATTTCATAGTTGGATATTCATCTTTTTGGTTGGAAATTAATTTTTCAACTAAACATTTATTTATTCTATTTTGGGTTGAAAATTGATCTTTTTTCGTTGAATTGATCTGTTTTTGATTTAAAATCAAAATATTTTGTGGCTAAAATATCAACGTGTACACTATTCGTTGAGAATTCATGTTTTTGGATGAAAATTCAACTACTTGGTTGAAAATTAAACTCTTTTGTCAAAATTTAATGTTTTGGTTAAAGATTTATAATTTTATTTTTGTTGGCAATTAATTTTTTAACTGAAAATTTAACTATTCTAGTTGAATATTTCACAGTTTTAGTTTAAAACCTATCTCTTTGGTTAAACATTAATTTTTTAACTGGAAATTTAACTATTCAATTTTTGGTTGGAAATTTATCTTTTTTAGTTGAAAATTCGTCTTTTTCATTAGAAAATTAATCTTCGTGGCTAAAAATGCATATTTTTGGTTGAAAATTAATTCAACTGTTCCAGTTACAGATTCATCATTTTAGTTAAGAATTAATTTTTTGGTTTGAAAATTCAACTATTACAGTTAAAGATTCAGCATTTAGTTGAAACTTCATCTTTTTTGTAAAAATTAATTTTTTTGTTGAAGATTCATAATTTCCATTGAAAATTTGACTTGGAAATTTAACTATTTTGTTTAAAGTTCGTTTTTTCTTCCCCATAGAAGAAGCTTTATAAAGGTAAGATTTTTGAATATTTTTAAATTCATTTAATTGAACATTTCTCAATTTAAAAATGTCTAATACAATGTTCTAAGCAATTGTGCGAATGTGTGTGTGTGTGTGTGTCACACGTTTTTGTGGACATGCTAACTTGAAAACGGTGGCAGATACATTGATTAAATTTGGAGGACTTATTTTCACCACTAATATCTTGAAACTGACCGAAGGATTTCTAAAAATATTTATTGCATTTTTTTAGCACTTTATAATATTTTAAAAATCGGGTTTTCATAGCAAAACTTTTTTTATTAACATAGTTAAAAGTTGATGCAAGAATATAAAAGATTCCTTGGTTCGAGACGAATCGATTGATCTATAGTATTGATACATTTTATTGAAGAGTAAGGAAGCTATGGTAATGCATAATATTTGAAACATCTGCTTCACACGGAAAAACTTTTTTCATCGACATAATTCAAAGTTGACGCATGAATAGAAAAGACTTTTTGATCATAAATTTTCTAATAGAATAATTCGGACCATTTTTGTAAAGAAAACATAAAGCTGGGAAAGGGATAGGGTACGACAGAACTTTTTTCCCTTCTCTTTTCCAGCTCGAAAAATTATCATTTCGAATACAAAATTTGATTTGTCTGATTTGTCTTTGTGTTTCAAAATGTGTTTGTATTATATTTGGTCTTTTTTTAAGTTTCTATTTTTAAATTAATCAAAATGAAAATTTTAGTTTGTCTATTATTTAAAAAATCACTAATGCTTCCTCTATGAGGAAGCAAGTACATTTGCTAACGGGAAGCAAAGTGCTCGTGAAATGAGCACCATATAATTATAAATAGAAACAAAGTGGAAACATTCGAGATAAAATTCACAGCTAGTTTTTAATTATTTTTTTACTGAAAATTTAACTATTCCAGTTAAGACTTGAATTATTTTGTCGAAAATTCTTCTTTTTTTTTTGGTTGACAATTAATTTTTTAACTGAAAATTTGAAAAAAATTGGAAATTTATATTTCTAGTTAAAAATTCATGTATTTTGTTGAAAATTCGTCTTTTTTATTAGAAAATTAATCTTCTTGGGTAAAAATTCATTTTTTTTTGTTGAAAATTCAACTGTTACAGTTGCAGATTGATCCTTTTAGTTGAAAATTCATTTTTTTGGTTCAAAATTCAAGTATTCCAGTTGAAGGTTCATTTTTTTGATTGAAAATTCATCACTTCGGTTGAAAATTCAAGTATTACAGTTAAAGATTCATCATTTTAGTTGAAAATTCATATTTTTGGTTTACAATTAATTTTTTTGGCTTGAAATGTAACTAATCCAGTTGAATAGTCCATAATTTTAGTTAAAAATTCATCTCTTTGATTGAAAAAAGTCTGCCCGAAAATTTTAAGATTCGCATTTCATGGGTTTTAAAAATCGGCTTTGGATAACGATTAAAAATCAGATTTTGAATTTTTTTGCAAAAAAAGCTTTCTTCTAAGATATAGAAAAAAAATGCTTTTTTTAAATAAATGATAATAAGTTCAAGAAATATCAATTTTAAATGGTTGAAAAAAATTATTACTACGTTGCAATTTACTTCAAATGTAAAATTCTTCAGCTTTGAATGCTTGAATTTTGTAATTTCAATACCGGGGAAAATTGTTGCACACTGGGAAATGACCGGAAATTTTTTCTTAGACTTTAATTATCACTCTCAATTTTGTAGTCGTAAAAAGTTAACACAAAATTGACATATTTAACTGGTATAGAATTATTTCGAAATATTTTAATATTGATTGATTATTTGACCAATTTATATTTGTTTCTGTTTCAGGTGAGTGGATAACAGATTTATATTTCGACCGGAATAATTTCGTACGACATAGATAAGTAAGTGATAAGCCTCTTTTTTCACGAAAACTTCTTTAAAAAAGCTATTATTGTTGAAAGCTAAAAAATGTGCTTGTGTCAAATTCACCAAGCCTTAGGAGAACAAATTTCCCACAAAAATTGCAGGCTCTCAAATTCCACCTTTTTATACACCCAAAAAATGAGATGGATTTTTTTTCAAAATTTGAGTCACCACCCTTTTTAATTAACCTAGCTTTACATATGGTAATTCAGAGTGTCTTATACCTGACCGGGTAGTCAGGAAAACTGGGAATTTCGTTCACCGGGAAAAAGCGGGAAAGCTTCAACTATTTTTTTAAAGTCTTCTTTGCGGTGAAAAATTGTATTCACTATATAGAAAAAAATGGAGACAAAACGTGAGAACCGAGTATAGCCAAGGGATTATTGACATATTACGTGCACCATTAATTTTGTATATCGAAATTTCCAAATAAATAGTTTTACTTTATCATAAAATTTATTTCTAAATGTTTCTAAACATTATTATTGATAAAAGAGAACATTTAAATTGTGAATGATTGTTTAATATTGGGAAATAATTTTGTTATTAAAATTTTGCTACCTCACTATAATTTCTAAACTTTTTACATTTTCAAAGAGATAAGAAAAATTAAATTATGGCAAAAAATTATTTTGCAGAATTCGAAAAAAAAAATTTAGAAGATTTTTTATAATTTTGGCAGATTTTGAGATTAAATTTTTGTTTTAAAGATTTCTGGGAAAATTTTAAATAGTTTAGGTTTAATTTTAAAAGAATAATTATTTTAAGTTTTGAAGATTTCAAAATGTGTGGAAAAAGAATATGGAAGACTTTAAGACAATTCTTTTAATTTTTCAGGATTTAAAAAATGTTTAGGTAAATTCAATTTTGCAGCGCGTCAAGAGAACGAAAAAAATATTCTTCAGATTCCTGGGAAAATTTCAAAATTTTTTTTTTCTGAATGAATTCGAAGAGAACATTGAAAAAGATTACAAAACATTTTAAATTATTTCCTAAAATTTAAAAAAAGAGTTTAAAAGGTTTTAAAGCAAAATTTTGTCATAATATATCATTTTAGAACAAATTTGAGTAAGTGTAAGAGGTAGAAACGATTCAAAAATAATAAAAACTTGTATGATATTTTAGAAATTTTGTAAGGTTTCAAGGAAATGAAAAAAATTCGTAAGGTTCCCAGGAAAAATTAAAATTATTTATTATTTAAAAAAATTAATTTTGAGAGAATATTTAAAAAGATTTCTAAAATTGCCACAGAAGAATCTGAAAGATTTTAAGACAATTTTTTTAATTTTGCAGAATTAAAAAAAAAACTAAAAATTTGAATAATTTAAATATATTAGAAGGTTTATAAATCTTGAAAGGATTAAAAAAAGAATATTCTTAAGATTTATGGACAAATTTTTTATGATTTTTTATTTTTAAACCCGAACTTTAAGAGAAAATTGAAGAAGATTTCAAAACATTTCCTTGAATTTCGAAAAAGAGTAGAAGGTTTTAAAGCAAAATATTTCAATTTGGTAAGTTTAAGAAATCGAATAAATTCAAGAAATATTTACAAGATTTGAAGAGATTGAAAAAGAATTTTAAACTGTAAGCGATTTAAAAAAATTCAAATGTTTTTTAAAGATTTCAAACCAAAACTTGAGAAGCTTTAAACGAATTTTGAAAGGTTTCAAGTGAATAAAGAAATTTTCTGAAAATTCTGATGAAAATTTGGAAGATTTTAAGGCAATGTTTTTTACATTTTGAATGATTTTTCAACAATTTAAGAAACATTCGAGTCAGCTAAACATATTTTTAGGAATTTAACAGATTTTGAATAGATTTAAAATATTTTAAAACTTGGAAGCATTTCCGAAAATTTATCAAATATTTTTTATTCCTTCCAAACTTCTAAAAGTCCTAAATATCTTTTTAAAAGGCTCGAATTCATCCTAATATTTCGTAAGATACTGTAAAATAATTTTTTTCTCAAATCTTCTGAATTCTTTTCTGACACATTTGAAATATTCAAAAATGTTTTCTAATTTTCTCAACAATCATATAAAATTTATATTTATAATAAATTTAAAAACAAACAGATAATACTTATTTTCTTGTAAGTAATTTCAATATTTGTGTGACTACAACAAAATATTTAAAAAGCATTCAGTGTTACATCAAAATATTGTTTTATTTATTTCTATACAGCACTTTTATTATTTATTTCTATACAGCACTTTTATTATTTATTATTATTATACCATTAAGCCATTTCCCTTTCGGGGTAGGCGTGCATCTTTAAAAACCCCTTTTTTGTTTAGAAAACGTCTATTATATTTTTAAACAATACAAAAAGTGTTGGGGTCCGAAGGAAATGTTACGGTCTGTTACATTGGGGAGTTGGGGGGGGGGCGGGGTGTAAAAAGGTCGAAAATAACGTTACGTAACCATAGATCGGTCGAGGCTGATTTAAAAAAAAGTTTTTATATTTTTTTATTCAATAACGAAAACAGAAAAAAAAATTTTTTTCAGAAGAGTACCAGTTTTGGAAAAATACTAGAAATACCTAGAATCAATAAAGCAACTATCCAGAAAAGTTGTCCAATAGCTTAGAAATTGTTAAAAAAAATTATTGAATTTGTTATAAACAAATCGGTGAGTGAAAATGGATTCATTGGGATTGGTAGTAATTCGTGAATTGATTTGCACAATATTTGAACACTGTTAAAAATGTTTGTAATTTTAATATACATTCAATATACATTTGTATATTAAATCTAAAATTTAGGTATACGAAAGCGCCATTAAGAGACTATGTTATGAAATTTCATATACAGCATATTGATCATTTATCAGAAAAGTTAGATATTTGCACTTTGCACAGATTAAAAACAATTTTGGCAACAATTTTCAATTATAAATAATCAAACGTAATATTTTCTCCTAGATAAATTTAAATTAAACTGTTTTTAAAGAGAAAAGTTCAATTAAACGAATAATTTAAAAACCTAACCCCCAAGCACCTGTACTCACGTTAAAATTCTAACATTCACAGCGAATTTTAGAAAACATTCCATCCGTACGTTGCACTTTAATTGTAAGTAGGAATTTAGTCGACGAATTGAAGGTTATTACTTTATTTTTTAATATTTGACAAGATCTGAAGGCATCAAAGGACTTGTTGTTTTCACGCACTCTGTTTTACCGACTTTAATATACATGTATATTGTATATTAATTTTACAACATGATGGTATATTAAAATTAATGTACGGTATATGCAAATGACTTTACTCACATGTATATTAAATTTCTATCAGATTTTTTTAACAGTGAACAGTTTGTTGACAAAAACCGTTTTTTTTTAATTCATGAAACATAATAAATAAATTTTTATTTTATAAACAAATTTTATGAACAACTTTTATAAACAATTATTATCCAAACAAAATTGATTAACAAATGCATTTTTCGGATATTTCGAAAGGTAAAAACTTGGTTTTTCTCATCGTAACCAACTGTTAATAACTAATTTTTTAACTCTTTTCAGAAACCTCGATAACGATTCACTATTGTTATTGTCATTAAGGGGCCATTCACAAAATACGTGATACATTTTTCAGGAC
>CAKNYM010050607.1:27264-54098 GCA_932195095.1 Andricus curvator | reverse complement strand
ATGTCAATGAAAAAAATTTTTACTATAAAAAACCGATTTTCAAAATACAGTAAAGTCTCACATATTCCCGCGTCCTTGAAACATAGGTATTCGTTATTTTCAAGCCTGGAGGGGCCCCCACCTCTACCGCGAGTGGGCAGGTTCTTTTCATCAAGCGCCTTTCATTGGCTGCCTGGCCTTGTATCGCTGCGCATGCTCTAAGCAACTTTTTCAACTGCGCATGTGTCGAAAACCGCGGTCGATTTGAAATCAATAAATACTATCAATAATAAAACACATAAATAGACCCGAGATTCCTAGCACTGCTGGCCCACACAGTTTTTCAGCTCAAAGGGCGAGAGACGGTTGCGACTCTCGCACGAAAAACACCAGTAGCATAGGGACAAAGATATAGTTACTCACATGCTGAGATTGCACAATATTATGTATTCCAATTGCAAATGTTTGAGACGGCCCGATTTGTGCAGTTGAAAATGTCGCGGTCTCAAATATTTCGCGGCAATGCTAGGTTAGGTCGAAATGTCAGCTGTCAGAAAGGTTAGTTTGCAGTATAGGACTGCAACTTTGCTGCAACTACTGCACACGAGTTTTTGGAGAAAATTTCTACAGGTAAAGGTAAGTGATAAAAGTCTAAAAAGTAATATTTCTCAAGTGTAAAATCTATTTTCTCAGTCATGTCCCATTCTTTTCTCGAGTGACGACCTTTCAGTGTCACGAAATACAAGCAACTTTCCGAAATTTGAGGTTACTAATTTGACATGCCATTAATCTGAAATATAGGATGTTTTATTTTATTTCGTGAAACTGAAAGGTCGTGAATCGACAAAAGAATGGAACGTGACTGAGAAAATACATTCCACACCTGCCAAATATTACTATTTGTACATTTACGACTTTTACGTTTAGAATACTTTCTCCAAAAAGTCTGCATTCCCATGACGTCATCCTAAAACACTCAATTTAAACCAAAGAGGGCGCTGTTTGGACCTATTTTTTCATTTGTCAGCCACAGAAGCGGAGGAGAGTGTACAGGGACCGTGGTGGGGGTTGACGGAACTGCGTAATTTGAGATAACCGCATACAGGGGGCTTGAAATAAGCGGGTCTTGAAATAAGGGGGACTTGAAATAAGTGGGACTTTACTGTATATAAATTACCATAACTTCCCTACGCTTTGATAAAATATATTATTATTATAGGTCAATCGATTCGTTTCAAACCAAGGAATCTTTTATATTCTTGCATCAACTTTGAATTATGTCAATGAAAAAAGTTTTACTATAAAAAACCGATTTTTCAAATATTATTAAGTGCTCAGAAAAAATGCAACGAATATTTTTAGAAATCCTTCGGTCAGTTTCAAGATATTAGTCGGGAAAATAAGCCCTCCAAATTTTATCAATTTATCTGCGACCGTTTTCAAGTTATCGTGTTCACAAAAAAGCGTGACATCCGCACATCCACACAGGCATCCACACACACATCCACATACACACACATCCGGACAATTGCTTACAACATTGTATTAGACATTTTTAAATTGGGGAAGGTTAAATTAAATTAATTTAAAAATTTTGGAAAATGTTACCATTACAAAGCTTCCTCTATGAGGAAGCAAAAGTTAATTTTCAATCACAAAATGGCATTTTTAAACAAAAAATGAAAATTTCAAATCAGCAAAATTAGTTTTCTACCGAAAAAGACCAATTTTCAGCTAAAAAAGATCAAATTTCAATCAAAAATGAAAAAGTTACATTTTCAGTCAAGAAAATTAATTTATAAAAAAACTATTGTCGACAAAATAGTTAAATTTTTAACCAAAAAGATGAACTTTCAACAAAAAAATTAATTTTCAACCAAATAGTGCAACTTTCAACCAAAACAATGAATTTTCAACTAAAATGATGAATCTTCAACCAAAAAATGTAGTTCAAGTAGCTCAATTTTCAAACAAAAAAGATGAATTTTTAACGAATAAGGTTATAGTATATATGTCAACCAAAAAAAGACTAATTTTAAATCAGAAACAGTTCAATTCACCCAAAAAAGACGAATTGTCAAAAAAAATAATACAATCCTCAACCCAGAAAGATTACAGTTGAATCTTCAACACCAAAATATGAATTTTCAACAACAAATTAATTTTCTACCAAACTAGTTGAATTTTGAACCCAGAGAATCTTAATCTTGTAACATCTTCAACATAAAATCTTTTATAAAGGGTGTGAAACAATATCTCAGATTAAAATTTGTTAATTTCTAATTTATTTTCCTTGACAATTATTTAAAGTGCCTGTTATTGAAAATCCCTGACTTTCCCTAAACAATAAAATTCCCTGACTTTTACCTGATTTCCAAGTTTTTCCTGACCTACGGCTACCCTGCAAGTTCAATCCTTCAGAACTAAAATATTTTATTTAGTTAATTTTATTAATTTATAATTAAACGCTTAAATCTCAGAATTCAAACGATTTTCCAAGTAGCTTTAAAATTACAGAATTAAAAATTAGGAGTGCTTAAAAATTTACAATTTTTAATTGAAATCGCAGAAATTTAAAATAATTGGATAGTGTTTTCTAGTAAAATTAATATGAATTAAAAAATTCCTGGTCGAAGCATAAATTGACTGTCTATTTTTAGTTTTTCCAATTTTTCCGGTACGTAGCCTCTGGTCACCCTCTATTTTCATTTTAGAGCCCTAAAACTTAACAATTTACTGCATTCAAAAGTGAACATCTTTAAATCTATTCAGTTTTAGTAAAAACTACACTATCGTGCAAAAGTTTCCGACCACCTCTTTTTTGATGACTGATAAAGTTCTCTTAATTTCAATTAAGTCAGAGCTAAACAATTTTCTCTTCAAAGGGTTGAATGCTCTCAAAATTCTGTATAAAATGAGCCCAGGATGAAGCCTTTTTATCTATTTTTTAAGTAGATATTGCAAAAATAGTGTAAATTGTTTTTTTTAATTTTCAATAACTTCCGTAATAATCAATATTTTTCAATGTTCTTGGGCTCATTTTAAATCTATTTTTCTAGTTTATAAATATATGAAACATATAACAATATAAAGTTTCTATAAAAGTCCCTTAAAATATATATGTATTCAATTTTTATTTTTATTTGCCTACAGGTAAGATGTTTTCAAATTTTTCCGACTTCAAGTTCTTGCACTGTGATAGGATTTTTGTTTAGATTTATGTTCATAAGCTGCTGCAATACTGTAGAAAAATAGCTTTAAGATGAGCACAAAAACATTAAAAAATATTGATTATCACGGGAGTTATTAACAATATGAGAAAACATTGAAATTTACACTATTTTTGCAATATCTACTTAGAAAATAGACAAATTGGCTTCATCCTGGGCTCATTTTATACAGAATTTTGACAGCATTCAACCCTTTAGAGAGAACAAAATTTAGCTTTGACATAATTAAAATTAAGAGAACTTTATCTATTATCAAAAAAGAGGTGATCATAAACTTGTGAACGGTAGTGTATTAAATTTCGAAAATGATGAATAAAATATGCAAATAAATAAATTCGATTCAAATGAAATTTCTCATTATCACACACCTGAAACAGAGAAAAAATTGTTTAATCATTCAATACTACAATATTATGTACATAATTAGGCATCTAACAAAAAAATTTGGAGTGCTGAGAACTAGATTTGAGTTTTGAGAAGCTAAATTTGAATTAAAACACGTGAAAATTGCAACCAAAGTGGACGTAACCACAGCTTTTCTAAGACGCACAAATCTATACAGTCACGTTTTCCAGAAATAATGAAATCGATCGGGCAACCGTGTAATATAACGTGCGGGTAATTTTTTACATATGCGTAAATCAACATCCCAATTGAGAGAAATAAATTCTATTTTCAGATGCACGTTTAAGTGTGCTGATGACAGCTTTAGGTTGAAGGAAGAAATCTTCAGCCTACTTAGATTGAATAACATTTCCTAAATTCGCAATTTTCAACTCGAGGGCTTTTTCCACAATAATAGTCAATTCGATCAAATTGAATCGAACTGTTAGCGATCTAGCAAGAATAGTGAGTTAAATGGAGACCGCTTATTTCTGTCTCTACTGTATACATTTTTTTATTTGCCCTGATAATCCATTGCTATTAATTATTGCTACTGTTTTATATTGTTAATAATAATAATAATAATATGTAGTATACACCGCTACAGCCCCATGTATACTGTTCAAAAAATCAACAACAAAAATCCATAACTCGAACCAAAAATGCCTTCGATATATTGGGCTGTAACCATCTTAAGCCTGAGACATTAATTATTATATGTAGTATTTAAAAAAACTGAAAAATAAATTATGTAGTACCAAAAACTGAGATCGACGAAAGGAATGAAAGCGACATTGAAGGAAAAATTGCAACCTGCTCTTACGAAAAAATATTATAGCAAAATCAGTATAGGACTATAATGATTTTCTTATAATGAATTTCTTATAATTTATATCGCGATTATGGGTAATTCATGATATAAAGTCTTTATATAGAAAAGTATTATAAGATAATCAGTATTTGAATAAATAATACTAAAATATTGAAGGAATTAATGTAAAAAGTACCCTGGTTCAAAAAAATTTTGCTAGAAAGTACAACGTTTCTACAACTGTACTTTTTTGTTAAAACATGTACTTTTTTTGTAAAAAAATGTGCAAAAATTAAAAAAAAATACAATTAAATACAAATAGCTAATTTTGTCTTATATTTTCTTGTAGAAAAGTAAAAAAAACAGTGTGTGGCAGTGGGGCCACACGGCAGAAGTGAAACTTTGCTAGATTAACTTTTAAATTTTTCGTGAGGAATCATCATGATTTTTGAGATCTCATAATATTAAGAGAGTGGATAGAGAGAGAGAGAGAGTGAGAGGAAGAGAGAGAGCATACACACGCTTGCTTAGCGTGGCAGTAGTGGGGATATCTAAGAGGATCTAGAGCAATTGCGAATCGCCGCACAAAAGGGAGACACGATTACAGAGAGACAGAGACTTCCGTTAGAGAGAGACAGAGACTCCCGATCAGTCGTTTTTTTCAATTCACTCCCGTCCCAAAAGAAGTTTCATTTCAAAAATTAACAATAAAGTATAAGTTTCTATAATTCCAAAATTTGTATAACTTTTTATTAGTATTCTTTTTAACTTTGTTTTAAAAATCTCTAAGGTGTTACGGAAAACTACATGATTAAATTTTTTTTAATTTGGGCGTTTGACGTCATAAAAGCACTTTTAATTTTACATAAGTATAAGTTGTTGTTGAAAATTACAAATCTTGACAAAAAATACACGATTTCACAAAAGTTGAAATATTGTAAAACTGAACATAAAATTATGTTGTAAATACTGGTAGTGTATTGTAGAAATGTACAATATTAAACAAAAAATAGAAATTTTTACAAGCAATACTTCTAGAATCCGCGTCAACGTTTCGACTTGTACTTTACTGTCGATTTTTGTAAGATATGTAACGTACAAGTTTCTACAAGGAACTACAATTAAAAAAATATATATTACACTTTTACCAAGAACTTTTGCTTTTATAATAAATCACATTGAATTGTATTTCGATTATTGAAAATTGAACAGTAATTGATTTTACAGGACGATTCTGACTCTGTTCAAAATTAAGTAAGTTACAGATTATAACGTTAAAAATTGAAAATTTTCACTTTAAAAACCTCAGTATAGTTGAACGAATATAAACGTCCGATTGAAACTTAATAAATTATTCTCAATTTTTAAATAATTTCAAATTAATATATTCATAATTAAACGCTCTTATTCAGTGTCAAATCATATTAAAATATTGTTTCAATCTAAAATATTCCGTTTTTAACCCATTCAATTAAAAAAAATGTAATTGAGGAAAAGACATTTTTATGAATATTTAGCAATATTTCACCTATCATTTAAAATGAGAAATTATAAATCAAGTATTAAAAACTAAACAATTTTAAACTGAATTATTTGAAATAGAAAGCCTCGCATCGTTAATATTTCAGTGTTTAAAATTCTTTGAAATCTTTGAAATCTCTTAAAATTCTTTGGAATTTGTTCAATAGCTTAAAAATTTTTTAATCGCCCCGTAAATCCGTTGGAACAATTGTTCCTTGGGAATCAATTGAAATTTTTTAAATCTCTTGACAATGCCTTGGAATCTTTTAAAATACCCTAAAATATTACAAATCCATTGAACTCCCTTCAAATTATTGAAATAAATTTAAAATTCTTTGGAATCTTTTTAAGTTTTTCAAATTTTTCAAAACTTTTTAAATATTTGGAAATCCCTTGAAATTCTTTGAAGTTGTTGAAAATGCCTTAGAATCTTTTAAAGCTACCCTAAAATATTTCAAATCCTTTAAAATTCCATTAAATTACTAAAATTAATTGAAAATTAATTGCAATTTTTTTAAATAGTCTGTGGCTAGTCGTCCCGAAAAATTTAGGGAGTTGGAAAAGGGGATGGACTAGTCATCCCGAAAATTCGAGACGACTAGCCAAGCTTATGCAAATTTTCATAAGCTTGGCTAGTCATCCCGAATTTCGGGACGACGAGACACTCCGTTTAAAATACCCTAAAATATTTCAAAGTAAGTCCATTTTGTAATCAAAGTAAGCCCCTTTTGTAAAATGTTTAAACTTTTGAAAATTCTTTGGAAGTTTGAAAAATATCCTAAAATGTTTAAAAACCTTTAAAGTTACTTCAAATTATTGAAATATATTGAAAATTGATTGGAATCTTTCAAAATATCCTAACATATTTCAAATCCTTTAAAATCTTTTGAAATCCCTCGGAACTTTTTGAAGTGTTTGAACTTTCCTTGAAAGTTAGAAAAATATCCTAGAATATTTAAAATGTTATAGATTTATTTTAAATAATTGAAATCTATTAAAACATCTGAAATTTCTCTTGGAATCCATTGAAATTTTCAAAATATCTTGAAATTTTTTGGAACCTGTTAAAACAGCTTAAAATCTTTAAAATCCCTTAAACCTTGTGAAATTTTTTGAAACCCCTGGAAATCTTTGGAAATCCCTTGAATATAAATTAAATCAAACTTATTCATTAAAGTTCTGTAAAAAAACCGTTTAAATCCCTAGAAATCTTTTAAATCCTTGTATATTCAATAAAATCCTTTTAATCTTATAAAATTCTTTGAAATACCTTAAAATACCTTAAAATTCCTTGAAATATTTGAACTTACTAGAAATTGATTAAAAAAATTAATTTTATTTTTTTTTTCCAAAGTTCTCTACAAATCTCTTAAAATCTTTGAAAATCCTAGAAAATTCTTTGAAATACCTTGAAATTTTCGAAATCAATTGAAATTCTTTGGAATATGTTGAAATAGCTTAAAATATTTTAAATCGTTTAAATTTCTTTAAATCCATTGGAATAATTAGAAGTCCTATAAAATTCCTTAAATTTTATGAAATTTTTTGAAAATTCTACAAATTTCTTTAACATTCCTTGATTGAAATCTCTTGAAATTCTTTAGAATCTTTTAAAATATATAAATGAATAATCTTAAAAATCAATTAAAATAAGTAGAAATCATTCGAAATTCTTTTTTTCAATAAAATCATTTACATCTTGTGAAATTCCTTGAAATACCTTAAAATCCCTTGAAATGTTTGGAATCGATAGCAATTCTTTTCATTTATTTGCCAAAGTTCTCTTGAAATTCCTTAAAATCAAGCATAAAATCTCTGAAAATCCTACAAAACTTTTTTAAATTCTTTGAAATTTTCTAAATCTCTTAAAATTCTATAAAATATAAAATCCCTTACATTTTGTGATACTCCTTGCAATGCCTTGAAATCTTTGGAAATTCTACAAAACTCTTTGACATCCTTTGAAATTGTTTAAATCTCTTGATATTTTTTTACATCTTTCAGAATAACTTTCAATACATATAATCCTTTGGAACTTTCTACTTTCCTTCATTCTTGAAAATGTTGAAATCCGTAGAAACCCCTTGAAATAATTCTGGGAAAACTGTCAAACTAAAAAAATTCACAAAAAAAATGTAAGGGGCTCTATTTCTAAAAATCCTTCATGCAATCTCAAGCCTGAATTTAAAACAGATTAAGCTTCAGGGCAAAATTCGACTTTCTATTTGGGCGAAAGCGAGTGTTTAAAGCGCAGAATTTGAATTTTTGAGGCTTATCGTGGCGAATTCTCAGACTACCTGCTGGGTACTTGCGGGTATTTAATGTGGCCGGTTGTAAATTCTGAAACGACCCTCTTGAGACGTCAAGTTCAATCGGCAAACGGACAAGGGACAATCGACTGGTGTTCGGAAGGACGACACCTTTACCTGTAATTTTGCCATGCGTGACTTTCAGGATTTCAAGTGATTTACTCCCGGGACTGTGACAGTCAAAAATTACTCCGACGTTCCTCGGATACGAGACCTTCCTCAATCTTCATTTTCCACAGAATCTCTATTTTCATATTTATCATTCATATTCCCTTTCTCTATTTTCCTTTCTCAAGTTTTCTTTTTATTTTGGAATTTTTATAAACTAGGCCGGTTCTCAATATCGGGGATCACTAGGGTGGCCCAAAAAAAAAGTTTCAAACCATTTTTGCCCCCCCCCCCCGACCGATTTTTTCAAGTTCTCAAAAAAATGGAATACGTGTTTTGTTATTTATTTATTTCAATATTAAGAGGGCCCCCACGCCTTGAAGTTTTCCATAAGAATAACATGAGGAAAAAACATATTTTTTGCAACGCACGCACGAAATGTTCGCTTTTCGAGGCATTTATTGCGTGCGGGAAGTGACCAATTCCAAAGCCATGGTAAAAAGCAGTTATAAAAAGACTTTTTCTAGCTGCTGCGCTTGCGCAGTTCCAGACAGATTACTTTTTCTTGCTGTTGCGCTTGCACATTTCGATTCAGATTTACTTTCCAGGACTGCCGGAATAATAACCTCACTTCATTATGATTTTACGCTTGAGAGACTGATTGTGAGTAGTGAATAGTGATTGGACAAACTCGAAGTGATAAGTTACCATAAATGACTGATAAATTACCATCAATTACCGTTAAATTACCGAAAATTTTAGAAATTTTTGGAAACCTGGTAATTTATAAATTGTCCATACATTTCCGGAAATTTGGGAAATTTAGCAATTGTCCATAAGTAACGATACCATTAAGCCATTTCCCTTTCAGGGTAGGCGTGACACTACCCGATTCGGGTAGTGTTTCTAGGTGGATAGTTTCTTGTAGTAAATAACTACTACAAGTGTGGGCTCATCACACCCACGGTGGGCCAACAGCACGCAGTATTCTCGAATGGTCATCCATACAAGTACTAACCGCGCCCAACGGTGCTTAACTTCAGTGATCTCACGAGAACTGGTTTTTTCAGCGTGGTAAAATTTCCGGAAATTTTTAAATTTTTTCCAAAAAGCTTTGGCTACCTGAAATTTCTGGTAATTTAGCAATTTTCCATAAATTACCGGAAATTTAGCAATTTTCCATACATTTCTGGAAATTTTTGGAATCTATCCAAAAAGCTTTGGATACCTGAAATTTCCGAAGATTTAGCAACTTTTCATAAATTTCTGGAAATTTTTGAAATTTACCAATTTGCCATTTTCCGGAAATTTTCGGATTTTTTCGAAAAACCTGTGGCTGTCTTGAATTTCTGGAAATTTTCGGTAATATACAAATTTTTGGTAATTTTTGGTAATTTTACTATACATTTCCAAAAATTACAATAAATTTCCAAAAAATTTATTCTTATTGTTTCTCAAATCGAAAATTTCCTGCATTCGTTACAAAAAATATCGTGTGCAACAGGTGCTGAAAGTACACGGAGAAAAATGGAAGGTCATTTTAGCCATGCAGATGTGCAGACAGACTATATTGCAGGGTCAACTATAGGACAGCCCTTGAAGATGACTAAAGCGACTATCTCTAGAAGGTTGAAACAAGAGGTGCAAATCGATCATCTCACAGTGCCGACTTGGTCATCTAGGACGGTCGACTCAAGCGTCATAGAAAGTCGAACCGATCATGAGACATGGCCGAATTGATCATTATGAAGGGTCGAATCGCTCATCATAGACGGTCGATTTGGTCATATCAGATAGTCGACTTGATCTCCTCGCACAGTCGACCTGGCCATCTTAAGGGGTCGCTTTGATTATCCTACATTATCTATATTTGTTGTCCTTTTCCTACTTATTCCAGTCTCTCTCTTATAAGAGACTGAAAATTATAAAATTAAGTGGAACCTATAAAACCTGCAAATTTATATGGAATACATGAATTTTGAAAGAATTTTTTATTCTTTGTGGAGAGTGAGGTGTATGAGACATAATTTGATATGCAAAAACAGTGCACATTCACAATATATTTTTTGGAGCACGAAAGGCTAAGGATACGGCACGGTGTCACACTGAATTGTAAGATTTCAAACATTGAAGTGAATTCAGAAACCAATGTAGTTACTTTCTGCATGCTGAAATTTTTTGCATTTTTTCAGTTTGAAACCACACAATTACAACAAATTGATATCTGAACGTCCAGTTACGCCTTTATCCTAAATCCCTTGGAAGCGTCAAATTTGACTTTTCTCTCTTAAGCATTTCACACTTCACGCATATTCGGAATATCAAAAAGCAGTTTAAACTTGTTAAAAATATTTTTAAGTTCAATAAACAGCAAATGTGACGTTGAACGGCTCAATGACATTCATTCACTCCGAAATTGCTCTGGACCATGGTGCTCCCAACTCTCGTATCCATTCACACTGCATCCATCGCGTCGACAACTGGATTCGTTGGAGTCGGCGCGCTTATTTGAAATGATTAAATGTGAAAAGCAATTTTAAACAGAAAGTAATAAGAGTAAAGTTACCTTAAATATAAATTTACAATTATTCCTAATATTCTTATGCACTTTACTTTTATTATTTGTTATGAAAATTTGTCTTACACATTTATTCATTTAAAAAAAACACGCCAACGGTAACTAATCAGGTTGGCCATCCGCGATGGGTCATTTGCTCTTCCGTGTATGGTCGAAATGAGTGAAAACAAGATGATCGTATTGACCATGCCGAAAGGATACTTCGATTATCCCTAATAATGAGTCTGACCTTATTACAACACTCAGACTGGTCATAAAATAAGAGTCTCTCTGACTATGTCGAAAAAATTCTGAAAGGCTCTTTAGACCATCTAGAAGAATGGACTGGCTCTCTAAATTTTAACCCTCTAACTTTGACCATCCATTTTTCTCCGTGTAGCCAGTTGCAACTCTTGTGAAGTTTACAGTACTTGCCATCGGCTCATCTTCGGGTCGCCTCTGGCTCGTACAGCAAACTTCACATTCGTGTGGAACTGCCTACTTTCCGCATTTGTAGCACAATATACTATTTTGCAACACCCACCTCGAAAGCCTCCATGCCCCTAAATGATATGCAAAGTACTTGAATCTAGCCGACTGTGCGAGAATAATAATGGCGCATGCGCTCTTTGAAACGCATCTATTTTGCGAATGAATGCAATGGACGCGCATGCGCACTTCAGATATCAGTAACATTGCATACCAGTAAAAGAAAAATATTCTTAAAAATTCTTTAAAAAAAATTAATACACAAATTTGGCTGAGAACCACCATACGGTGGTGGTTCCATACGTTATTCCATACAACTAAGGCCTCCAGTGCATGATGCAAGTTTCACAATTGTCGGCAGTCGCCTATTTCGCGCACTTGTATCACAAATAGCTATTCATAAATTCCGTCCAAAACATGAAAATGTATAATAAAGTATAGACCCCTTCCATGGTGCCTCAAAAACTACCCCATTTAAATGCAATGAGGATTTTGCGGAATATTACCAGGGTGGCCACTAGGGTACGTGGTCCAAAAATGAATTGGAAATTTTTATTTTTTTATTTTCATGCATATCGCCCGGATATTTGTTCGCTTTCACAAGAAAATAAATTCTTTTTTTTTAAATTATATTTAGAGGTTTGCGAAATCCCCCCATGAATTTAACGCGTATTTCCCATAAGAAAAAAATACGTTTTTGTAAATTTTATTCAGAATCGTCAATATTAGCTCAATCGAGTTGACACTCAACATTTCTCATCACAAATAGCTACAGAATACAAATAAAATATTACTTTTCAAATATCACCCCCATAAGTCTTTTTTATAGTGTCCAAAAAAAACCCATAATTGAAAAAATGGGTTTTGCGAGTTTTTGGCGCTAATTACGATTTTTTTGCAGTTTTTTAAATGCAAATCGTCTCTAATACACAAAATACTACTTTATACTGATAATTATATGTTTACAGAAATTGTTCAAACAATTTACTATTGTTTTTAGTAATTTTTTCTTATAATAGAGATAGAAAGTCGCGGTTTTTTCAAAAAATTTCCACTTTTTGTCCAATTTTAAATTAGAGTGGGGCATTAGTTCATTAATGTTAACAAACATAATGTTCAAACAATTTATTATCATTGTTAATCATATTGACTCTGAATAATGCTAGAAATTGTGGTTTTTTCTGAATTTTTCAACTTTTTGTCCACTTTTCACTTGGAGTGATTTAATATTTAATTTAATATAGCAAACATAATTGTTTAAACGAATTATTATTGTTTATCAAATAATTTTTTGTTAATTGTTTATTATTGTGTTTACGTAATTATTGTGTTTTTTATGTTTGTTATTGGTTATAGCAATCTTCTTCTATATTATAGTACTAGATAGTGGTGTTTTTTCTGAGTTTTAAAACTTTTTCTGAGTTTTCAATGAGAGTGAAGTAATAATTAATTCAAGTTAACAAAAATAATTTTTTAAACAGTTTATTGTTATTTTTAATAATATTCTCTTTGCTTATTTGTAAAAAGTTGCGATTTTTTCTGAAACTTTGAACTATTTGTCTATTTTTCACTTGGAGTAGTAGTATACGAGGTAGTATAGTAGCATACCATTAAGCCATTTCCCTTTCAAGGTAGGCGTGTAACTTAATAATTATTTAAGTTTAGTAAAAATAATTGTTTAAACAGATTATTATTGTTAATATCTATCTTCATCTATATGACTATCAGATAGTTGCGGGCTTTTTCTGAAATTTTTAACTTTTTGCCCACTTTTCACTTAGTGAGGTAATAATTAATGCAAGTTAATAAAAATAGTTATTTAAACAATTGAATATTGTTTATAACTATCTTCTTTTAGATAAGTCCTATAAAAAATTGCGTTTTTTCTGAAATGTTTAACTTTGCTTTGCCTTTAGTTATGAAAAAATAATTAATAAACATTAGAAAGAAACATATTTTAAACAATCTCTTCTTTTTCGTGAATATATTTTGCTGGAAGGGGGCGGGGGCTGCTATCCAAATATTTTCGATTCCAAATTTTTCTTTTTATACGCTTTGCAATAAACGTCTTGTTTTAATTTAAAACAAAACGTTTACAAGTCATTTACATATACCTAGTCCTCCCACCTACTCCTAATTATTCCATTCTTTGTTTTTGTATCATGTTTAAAATAGCTTTTTTGTTTAAATTATTATTTTTTAACATTCGGAAAAGAGCAAAAATAATTCACTTAAAAAAAATACAATACTATTTAAAAAATTATTCTTTTTGAGGTTCACTTATTATTTGTTCATAACTAAAAAGTCAAAGCAAAACTAAATATTTCATAAAAAAGCAACTTTCTAGCATTGCTCTAAGAGAATATAGTTATAAACAATAATTAATTATTTAAATAAGCATGTTTTTCATTTTGCAATAATTATTAACTCAGTGAAAAGTGGACAAAAAGTTTAAGAGTTCAGAAAAAACCACAACTTTTTAGCACTTGTCTAAGAGAAGATAGTTATAAACACTTATAAATTGTTTAAACAACTATGTTTGTTAACTTGCATTATTTATTACTTCACTAAGTAAAAAGTGGGTAAAAAGTTAAACATTTTATAAGAAACCGCAACTATCTAGAATTAATAATAATAATTTTATAATAATTTTAAAGGAAGATGTGCAATTAAAAAATTAATTTGAAATGGTTACAATTCCAGAGTTCTGAATTTACATGTTAATTAAACGCTAAATTTTTAATTTTTCCCTTTCATAGGGTTTAATTTTGTAATTAAAATTTAATTGGTTGAATTTTGGAAAATATAATTATTAGCAATTTAAAAATTATTAATTTTCAAGCGATTTAAATTTACTTCAAATAATTGAATTTTTAAAGAGGTTGAGTACAAAAAAGTTTCAATATCAAAATTTTTGGTGACTAAAATTTTTTTCAGTTTTAAATGACGTTCGCATTCGTTTAAGTTTCAAAGTTCCTTTCATTTTTAATGTTTCCCATTTAAAATTACTATTTATTTTGAAAGTTTTTTTTAGAATAATTTAATTCATCTTTTGATTTTAGAAAAACTTGTTTAATCAGCTCTAATGTTAAATTATAATTTTGTTAGGAACCATTTAAAATTCTAGAATTATAAAAGGTTTGACTTTGAAAGATTCAATTTAGTTTTCAGTAATAAATTGACAAATCTTAATCGCTTGGAATTTAAAATTGTTCAAATTCAAAAGTTTTCAATTATTAATAATTTAATTTTGAACGGTTTTTGTTATAAATGATACAATTTCAATTCCTCTGAATTTTAAATGACCCAATTTCCAAAATTCGAATCTGGAAATATTCCATTTTCAACGTTTTGGCATTGTCCTATTTTCGACATTTTAATCTGAAATCATTCCATTTCGTGATCCTTCAATTCAAAATAAAATTGTTTAATTTTGAGCGCTTGGGCTTAGAAATTATACAATTCAACTCCTTTTTCTAATTAAATTATTCAAAATCGTTCAATATATATTTTTTTTAATTACGAACGCTTCCAATTCGAAATTATTAATGATTAATTATTGTTTCAAAAATATTTAAAACATAGTATACCATTAAGCCATTTCCCTTTCAGGGTAGGCGTGACACTACCCGATTCGGGTAGTGTTTCTAGATGGATAGTTTTCTTGTAGTAATAAATAGCTACAAGTTTGGGCTCACCACACCCATCATATGCCAACAGCACACAGTATTCTCGAATGGTCACCCATCCAAGTACTAACCGCGCCCAACGCTGCTTAACTTCAGTGATCTGACGAGAACTGGTTTTTTCAGCGTGGCATGGCCGTTGGCCATAATATTACAAAATTGGTTTAATAATGGATTTTTAAATTTGCATATTTCTTCAAAAAGGTTGGCTGATGATTATCGACTTCCGCAATTTATCATGTGTGTGAAAAAACTGTGGCTTTCGCAAAGAGAGTTAATTTTTTTCGAAACCGGGAGAAGCCCGGAAGACGAAAATTTAAAAAATAGTGATCACCCTGAATACGATATCTTCATTAATGTTATCTAAAAGAATTTATTCCCCTATTTTCTTGAAAAATCACCCTATTCTCCTGTTTTAGATTAGAGCATTCTGGGCTCTGAAGTCTGAAGTCACTTTGGCAATAATTTACATTATATATTTTACCGTGGAGTTCTACAGTGTTTAATTTCTTTCAAAATTTTTGTAATAAAGCAATCAGTATGGAATAATTATTTTTATAAGCGCTTAAAAATCAACCGAGAAAACTGGGAAATAGCCTGAATATTTTTTTTACGTTTGAGTGGGTTTCAAAAACATTTTTATCATGGATTTGTCGACTCCTTTTCTTTAATTGAACGCAGATATTTTTTCCAAGATTCAACCAAAAAATAGGAAATAAATATTTCTCAACGAAATTGTATCGAAATAGGAAACACGTTTTTGGAAAGTTAGAACGTGACTCTAAATTTTTGTGTGAATTGGAGATTTATAATCTTGAGGTCCAGAATCCAGATGTTGAAGAAACGAATAATGGACAGGGGGTTTCTAGTGACTAGTCAAGTGCAAAAGCACCGACTACGGTTCAGGGTGTATGGCGCGGCGGCAGTAAAATAATTAAAAGCGTCGCTTCTCAGACTCAGATGGGGAAGCACCATAAAAACAAGGGTACAATGGGGCACCAGCAAAGTACTGAGTACAGTTAACGGACAGTACCTGAGGCGAACATGCTCCCTGGAGAGAGTACCAGTAACTACTTATGGATCAGGGCATCCCACCGGAAATAAAGTTAATCTCACCATACCATCGCGTTTGTCCGTTACTTTTACAACCCCGTACTTCGGTTTAAACTTAAACGATTTCATAAAGAACTGCTTTTTCAAAAGTTTTTTTTTTTTAAAGCAAATCTTTTGTAATTTTTGGGTATTCTGGAAAATTTCTTTGTTATTAGATTATCTACAAAAATTCCAAAGTTAAAAACTTGTCATTCTAACTTGTTGCGGTTTAAGGCCAGGTAGCATTTATGCGATTCCTGTCGTACCGACATTTTTTCCTGTCAAACTCATGTCCACACAAAACACTCCCACCTATCGCACTACCACCTATCACGACTTTCCCAATTCGCTTTGATCCCATTATCGACTTTTCAAAAAATGTCAAATGTTCAAGAATGGCCCTCTTAGACCAAAAAGGTGTGGATCTCGGTACAGTGAAGGTACGTGGGTTATGGTTTTATATTGAGACACTTAATGCCTATCCAAAGTTCTCAACTTTTTTTTCGGAATAAAACTTGACACAAACCAGAAAGTTTTTTAGCATTGGTATGTAAAAATAACATAATAACCTCGGAATTTTCTCTGCTACTTGTTTCCTCAACTGTCAAATTTTGACATTAACTTTTTTTAATAGATTCGACTTTCTCAACCAATCAGATATTAGGATATAGTGGAAGGGAAAAACAATTTTTTATGTGATAGAGGACCTAACCTAACGCGAAGGTCTGGGACTGGAATTTGGGTTAGGTTAGGTCCCCTAGCACAATCAGGGAGAGTCAGGGACTTAACAAAAATTACAATAGTCGGGGAATTTCTGTAAGAAGCACTTTAAGTAACTGTCAAGAATAATCAGAGACTGCCACGCAGTCATTTTTGGTCACTTTTTTCCCCTAAATCACTTTTCTTTCAATAAATTAACTCATGGGTTAACCACTATTGAATTCAGGTCTCTATATATTTCTGAATTTTCTTTAATTGTTTTGAAATATTTTAGGGCATTTTAAAAGATTCGAAGAAATTTTTAATAGATTTCAATAAATTGAAGTAATTTTAAAGGTTTTTAGAGATTTTAGGGTATTTTTCAAAATTGCAAAGAATTTTTAAGAGCTGTAAAAAGTTCCAAGATATTTCGAAAGATTTGAAATATTTTAGGCTAGGATATTTTAGAAAATTCCAAGAAATTTTTAATAGATTTCAATAATTTGAAGTGACGCCAAAGGATTTGAAAGATTTTAGGATATTTTTCCAACTTTCAAGGAATTTGCAAGTACATTTTTCAGGATTTCAGGAAATATCAGATTTCATGTAATTTCGTGGGATTTTATCATGTTTTATTGGATTTCAGAGAATTATTAAGATTTTAGGGTATTTTTAAAAATTCAAAGGAATTTTCAAAAGCTAAGGTTGGATCGAATATCTGCTTTCAAACTTGAATGTCGAAAAACCGGCTGAACTTGGGAGGTGGTTTTCTGCAGTTTTCCTCTCCCCTGGCCAAACTTCCAGGCAAATGCGAGTACTTCTAATAAAGTCGGATGCAGCCGCGGTTTATCATTGGTTGTGATTAATTTCATACATTCTAAGCCCACCTTAGTAACACAAAAATTTTCACAAGCCTATATATACCAAGTGTAGTGGAGTCGTCTAGCTAAAGGCTAAAGGACTTAAAATTAAATGATACTTTAATAGCGAGGGTGACCCGTGTATAAACCTCTGTTTCACCTGCTTTTTAAAGTAAAAACACAGAAAAAAACAGAGAATAAACTTTACATCGATTTCCGACGAAAGATTCTTTGCAACAAAAATTAACTTCAAAGGATAAACTTTACATAAATATCGGTTAAACTTTCTTTTGTTTTTCCATGTACACATGTATTTTGAAAGACGCGAAGTTGGCTGAACAAAACTTTATCGCTCTAAAAAATTTCCTGCAACAAATTTTATTCTTAGTTTTTTTCTGTGAATGCATAGCTTTACAAGGCAATGATAATAAGAAGCGGTCTCCATTTAACCCACTATTTTTGTTATATGGCTAAAATTTCGATTCGATTTGATCGAATTGACTATTAATGTAGAAAAAGCGCTCGAGTTGAAAATTTTGAATTTGGGAAATGTTATTCAATCTAAGTAGGCTGAAGATTTGTTCCTTCAATCTCAAGCTGTCATCAGCACACTTAAACGTGCACCTGAAAATAGAATTCATTTCTCTCAATTGGGATGTTGATTTACGCATATGTAAAAAATTACCCGCACGTTATATTACACGGTTGCCCGATCGATTTGATTATTTGTGGAAAACGTGACTGTATAGATTTGTGCGTCTTGGAGAAGCTCTGGTTACGTCCACTTTAGTTGCAATTTTCACGTGTTTTAATTCAAATTTAGCTTCTCAAATATCAAGTCTAGTTCTCGGCATTTCAAATTTTTTGTAGATACCTAATTATGTACATTATTGAATGATAGAACAATTTTTTCTCTGTTTCAGGTGTGTGAGAATGAGAAATTTTAATTGTATCGAATTTATTTATTTGTTTATTTTATACATTTCAGTGTCTACAATGCTTAATCAACTTTTTATTTAAATAGAGGAGCTTTGATGGTTTTTTGTTGAAAATGTTTCGAATTTATAAATGTTCACTTTTGAATGCAATAATAATTGCTTCAGGGCCTCAAAATGAAAGTACAAGGCGATCAGTAGCCAACGTACCGGAAAACTGGGAAAAACTCAGAAAGTCAATTTATGTTTTCACGAGGAATTTTTTTAATTTATAATTGCATTCGAAGAGCCTGTCCAATTATTTTGAATCCCTACGGTCTCAATTAGAAATTGTACAGTTTTAAACACTTCTAATTTTTAATTCTTTAATTTTAAAGCTACTTGGAAAATTTTTTAATTTAAACTTGGAATGTCTATTATTTCAATCCTGCTAGCGAGCTCGGTAGCGAGTTACTTTTCCGCCTAAAAAAATGACAAATTATCCAGTTTTAAAGGCATAAATTTGAACATTTGAATGGCCTGGAAACATTTTTGAAATCTTGGAAATAATCCCAGACGTTTTTCTGAGACTTAAGTGTTTAATAAAAAATGAATTAAATAAAATATTTTAGTTTTGAAGGATTGAACACGCACTTTAAATAACTGTCAAGGATAATACATTTGAAATAACAAAATTTTAATCTGAAATATTGTTTAACTTCATTCATAAGAGATTCTATGTTAAAAATTTCACAAGATTAAGATTCTGGTCTTCAAATATTAATGATCACACAAAATGAGAGTTGTTAGGGGAAAATTAGGGAATTTTGAAAATGAAGTTTTGCGGCCACCCTGATATAATATTCCTGTTAGTAATTTATTTTCCTTGTATTTTTATTTCTGTTTCTTTTCTTTTATTAACAGTTGCTTCCTCCTGACTTTTTGGGTTAAAAATTCAACTATTTTGGTAGAAAATTAATTTTTTTCTTGAAAATTCAACTGAAATCTTTTTTGGTTGAGGATTTAACTATGTATTTTTGAAAATTCGTCTTTTTTGGTTGAATTGATCTTTTTTTTATTTAAAATTAAAATCTTTTTTGTTTGACATATCTACTTATTCGTTGAAAATTCGTCTTTTTTGGTTGAAAATTTAACTATTCCAGTTGAAGATTCATCATTTTAGTTGGAAATTCATCTCTTTTGATTGAAAGTTCCACTATTTTATAGAAAATTGATCTTTTTTAATGGAAAATATAACTAATTGGGTAAAAATTAAACTGCTTTGTTAAAAATTAATTCTTTGTGTGTGGAAAGTTTATCTTTTTGGTTAAAAATTTAACTATTTTGTTGAAAAATGTTATTTTTTTAATTAATTTTTTAAACTGAAAATATAGCTTTTCAATTTTTTGTTGAAAATTGACCTTTTTTAGCTGAAAATATGTCTTTCTTGACTGTAAAATCTGCTTTATTTGTTGAAAATTCGTCTTGTTGAAAATTCATCTCTTTTGTTTAAAATTTTTAATATTTGGTGTATTTCGTTGAAAATTGTTCTTTCTGGGTAGAAAATTAATCTTCTTGGTTATAAATTTGTCTTTTTGATTTTAAAATTCATCTCTTTTGGTATAAATTTTATCTTTTTTGGTTTAAATGTCAACTATTACATTTTTTTTGAGAATTCATCTTTTTGGGTTAAAAATTCAACTATTTTGTGGAAAACTTTATTGCATATTTCGTTAAAAATTCAACTGTGGTTGTAAATTTAACTATTTTGTTGAAAATTCGTTTTTTTTTCTTTTAATTATCAACAATGACACTGTTAAAAATAATATTAAATTTAATATATACACGTGTATTAAAAATTAATATGGGGCCATTCACAAAATACGTGGTACGTTGGGGGGGACGGTCGAAGTATCATTCTCCATGTAAAGTACAATGGAAAAAGTATCACGCGGGCCCGGGGGGGGGGGGGGGGTCAGAAGTTCCTGAAAAATGTATCAGGTATTTTGTGAATGACCCCTATATCAAGCATATGAAATCGTGATTAAGAGCGTGTATATTAAATTTCGTTCATGTTAATCACTGATAAGAAAAATCAGGTAATTCCATTTTACAAAAATTCAAAATAAGTTTAGCAGTAATGTTCGATTCTAAATAATAAAACATGATACTGTCTTCTTGTTAATCAAAAATAAAATTTTATTTCAAGTCGAAAAGTTCAACTAAGAAAACTCTTTTTTACATTCTCATTCTAATGAGAAGGTATTGGTTTTATGTAAAATTTGACATAGTCGGTTTTCATCAAATGTCCACGTTTTGAGACCTCCTGAGTCAGAAAAAACGATTTTTACGAAGGTGTCTGTCTGTCTGTAGTCTGTCTGTCTGTCTGTCTGTCTGTCTGTCTGTCTGTCTGTAGCCACGATAACTTTCGAAAAAATGATCAGATTTGATTGAGCTTTGGCACACTTTTTTATGGCCGAAAAATAGAGAACGAGTTCGTTAACCAGCTATTTTGGATGAAAATCCAAAAAGTGAGCACATTTTGAAAATTTTTGAGACCACTTTTTTGGAAGATTTGAAAATTCTATGTACGGTTATTAGTAGTACGTAAAATGACGAACAAAATATTCTTATGACTTTTCGTGATAAAAAAAAAATTACTGGAGTTATAGCATTTTCAAAATTCCAAAAAACAAACGAAAATGATCATTTTAAGCCGAAAAACGCACGATATGAAAAAAAAGTCAAGAGGAGAAAAACGTTGATTCCTGAACACCCTATAATATTTTCATGACAACTTTTTGAATTTTTCGAAAAATAAAAAATTCAAATTTTGATCACACAAAAAATTAATGAAAAATCAAAAAAGCCATTTTGCTGTCAAACTATGCAAGATACCAGAAAAGATCATCTCACCAAAATTGTGCACCTAAAAAAGATCTACAAATTTCTTATCATTCACTTTTTGATATGACGCGTAGTTTTTGTTTTATTCGTAAAAAACAGCATTGAAAATAGAAAAATCAAATTTTCAGACGAATATTACCAGCTACGAAAAAATGACCGAAACAAAATTTGTTCATCCATGGAAGAGGTACAAATTTATTGTGACTCATGTTTCGATAGGATGCGTGGTTTTTGTTTTATTCGTGAAAATAACATTGACAGTAAAAAAAATCAAAGTTTTGAAAAAACAATGCAAGGTACGAAAACATATAAATGAACAAAAATTGTGCATTCAAAAAAGACTTACACACCCGTAATCAATTTTTGTGGTAAGAATATATTCAAAATGAAAAAATTAACTTTTTTGATAAACGGCACAAGCTAAAATAAAATGTTAACTAATAAAATTTGTCGCCTCAATTATATCATTACTTTTCATTTGAAATCAAATATAAATTTAGTAATTTGTATATGAAGAACATATAACATGAAGCACAAAGTGCGCGCTGAGTGTATTTACCAAATCGCACGCCGTAAGTGCGCTCCAACTTTTTTGTTTCTATCATACGGTTCAAATGATTTTCAAATCAAATATCGAGCGCGAAGCGCGAGTGTCTGGATGAGAATGTGTTCCTTAAGGTCGATAGAACCTTGAGTAAATAAAGTTCCTTTTCAGTCTAAAATAAAAGAAAATTTAACAATCACTTAATATGTAGAGGTTTTGATAATTTTATAATATTTGCAAACAAACTTTTTCTTTTCATCGAAGTCGAACACGAAGTTCAAAAATCTAGAGGAGCTAGATTTCATTGGCTCAAACCATTCAGTTTGGCATCCAAAAAAGGGCTACAGGTGCGGAACATCTTACGAGAACTGAAACCCTTCAATATTTTCGAAAAATGGTAAAAAAAAGTGAGAAAAAATAATTTTTTTGAGAATTGTCTTATTCCAGTTCATCCTATGTCCCAAACACCTTAACAAGAATTAAAGTGTTTGAAATTTTCTGCAAAATGAAAAAAAAATCGAATGTTCTATCTATAAAAGTTTGGGAGTTATAGTCCTAAAAGAAGCCCATTTTAAGCGAATAATTTGAATGAAAAAAAAATTATATATAGTTTTTGATAATAAGTTATTCCCTATGCATATCTGGTAAAAATTGCTGAATAATTAATTAAAGAAGACTTAATTTTGAGTAGATCTAAAAAAACATTGCTCTAGCTCTAATAGAACGAAAATTATGACCTTTTCAATATGACCCTTTTTTATGAAATTTTGTTTAACATCAATTTTATAAATAAAATTTCTCGTTTTTCAAAAGAACTCATTTCCTCAGTGTTTTATGTGAAAGTTGCCTGTCAGTTATTTAAAAAAGACTTAATTTTGAGTAGATCTAAAAAAAGCAATGCTCTAGCTGTAATAGAACCAAAATTATGGCCTTCTGAAAATGGCCCTTTTTTATGAAATTTTGTTCAATATCAATTTTTTAAATAAAATGTATCGTTTTCTAAAAGAACTCATTTCCCGAGCAATTCAGGAGAAAATTGCCACCAGATAGATTAAGGAGGCCCTGATTTTTAGCAAATCTAAAAAAAAATGCTCTAGCTCTAATCGCATCGAAATTACGGCCTCGAAAATTTTTTTTAAATTTTTCGTTTCTGGAGGATGAGACATGGAAAAATGTTTTTATCATATTGCGTATCTTGTGCTTGAATTAAATGAAGACTTAATTAATTTAATCATGAACTGAACACTTTTATTAACGATATTATGAAAACATGATTGTGACCTTAAGATGAGTGAAGGCTATTATATTCACATAATGCACGTTGTAGCCTGATTGTAGTCTGGATGATTCTTAGAGACTTTTTATATTTTGTCCAGACGGCTTTAAAAAATTTCGATGCGATTAGAGCTAGAGCATTTTTTTTTTGTAGGTTTGCTAAAAATCAGGCCCTCCTTAACCTATCTGGTGGCAACTTTCTCCTGATTTGCTCGGGCAATGAGTTCTTTTGGAAAGCGATACATTTTATTTTTAAAATTGGTGTTGAACAAAATTTCATAAAAAAGGGCCATATTCAGAAGGCCATAATTTTGGTTCTATTACAGCTAGAGCATTGTTTTTTTAGATCTACTCAAAATTAAGTCTTTTTTTAAATAACTTACTGGCAACTTTCACCTAAAACGCTGAAGAAATGAGTTCTTTTGAAAAACGAGACATTTTATTTATAAAATTGATGTTAAACAAAATTTCATAAAAAAAAGGGTCATATTCAAAAGGCCGTAATTTTGGTTCTATTATAGAGCTAGAGCAATGTTTTTTTAGATCTACTCAAAATTAAGTCTTCTTTAATTAATTATTCGGCAATTTTTACCAGATATGCATAGGGAATAAGTTATTATCCAAAACTATATATATATATTTTTTTTTTCATTCAAATTATTCGTATAAAATGGACTTCTTCGGACCATAACTCCCAAACTTTTGGAGATAGAACATTCGAGTTTTTTTTCATTTTGCAGAAAATTTCAAGCACTTTAATTCTTGTTAAGATGTTTGGAACATAGGATGAACTGGAATAAGACAATTTTCAACAAAACTGATTTTTCCCCACTTTTTTCACCATTTTTCAAAAATATTGAAGGGTTTCAGTTCTCGTAAGATGTTCAGCACCTGTAGCCCTTTTTTGGATGCCAAAATGAATGGTTTGAGCCAATGAAATTTCACGTTTAACTTATTTTCATTAAAATATGTTGATTAACCTCTTCAAAAAAATAGTTTTCTCAAAAGGGCGCAGCGATTTTTTTCTTTTTGGGCTCAAAATGATCGTGGGGCATCCCAGAAGTATATTCAGAAAAAAACCGGCATATGCAAGCCCTTGTGGGTTGAAGTCAGTCGAGGCACACCGTGCATTTAGAGCGAATTTAGGAAAAATTTACATCCCTACGTTACACTTTCATTATAAATAACAATTCGGTCGAGGAATTCTATATTGTTAATTCAATTGCGAATATCTGACAAGATTTAAAGAAATGAAAGCACTTTGATTTTTCACGCACGCTGCTATACCGACCTGTATATTAAATTTAATACACATATATATTAAATTCACTACACCCATGTATGTTACATTTCGGTAGCGGTAGTGCATATTTGCTTCACACACATGTATATTAAACCTCATACAGATTTTTCTAACAGTGTACATTTTTCGTTGAGAATTCATCTTTTTGTTCAAAATAGAACTTTTCGGGTTGAAAATTCAACTTTCTTCTAAATATAACTATTTAGTTAAAAGTGCAGCTGTTGTTGGTTGAAATTTTTTTATTTTTTCTTTATTATAATTTCGATAATTTGGTTGAAAATTCATCTTTGTAGGTTGAAAATTCAACTGTCTGTTTAAAAGTTCAACTGTCTGTTTAAATGTTCAACTTTTTTTTTTAAATTCGTCTCTTTTGCTTTAAAGTTCAACTATTTGGTTGTAAATGCAACTGTTTGGTTAAAAGTGAATTTTTCTTTGTTGAAAATTCCACTGTTTTGGTTAAAGTTAATCCTCTTTTGTTTGAAAATTCGACTATTTTGCTTGAAAATTCATCCTTGTAGGTAGAAAATTCAAATATATGGTTAAAAATTCAACTATTTAATTAAAAATTTAATTATTTTGATAAAAGTTTAATTATTTTGTTGAAAATTCAAGTATTTTTTCAAAAAGTCATATTTTTATCAAAAATTTAACTTTTTAGTTGAAAATTCACCTATTTCAGTTTTGATAGAACATTCGTCCTTTTGGATTGAAAATTCATCTTTTTTTTATTGAAAGTTCAACTGTCATCTAAGAAATTCAATTATTTGGTTGAAAATGCAACTGTGTTTGGTTGATATTTAATCTTTTTTGTTTGAAAATCTCACCATTTGGTTGAAAATTCATCTTTGTAGGTTAAAAATTCAGCAATTTTGATAAAATTTCAACTATTTTATTGAAACTTCATCTTTTATGGTAGAAAAGTATCCTGTTTTGGTTGAAATAAATAAACAACTTTGACATTTGATTTCAATCCGGAATTTGGAAAATGAAGTTTTTCGGCCACCCTGTGAATTAAAAATTGGAATATTTATCATTGATAATATTATTGCTGAAATATTTGTTGAAAAAACTTTTGTATAATGTACTGATTTGAATTTCGTACAGATGTACTCGTACATTGTATACAATATACATATAAGGTTGATATTCGTGAATGGTGACACTTACTTAGTATCAGTTATTAACTGAAATGACTTTTCATGCATGAGAAATGCGTCATTGAAAATCAGCGATGGAGCGCTTAATCGTGTTGAATAGATAGATTAATTTATACCTTAATTAAATAAGCGATCGGCGCTCGCGTTCGCAGCTACAATAACCCATTAAAGCAGATCCGTGGTACTATCCTGGCCACAAACATCCACTGTCAGTTTAAGTTAATTTAGCCTTAAGTAAACATCAGTTAAACGTTTAATCGTAGTCGTTTCCGTCGAGACCTTCAACAAAACGAAGAGCATTGACTTCGAGCTTTGGAATTTTTAAAAATCAACCGTATGACACGTTTCAATATGTTTCAATGTGTTCCAAACCGTCAAATTTTAATGGAATGCTCTTAAGTAAGATATAATAAGACATTAAGACATTCTCAAGTTTTTTTATTATTCCCGACGTTGTAAGGGATCATCCATAAACTGCGTTACCAACTTTAGGCTATTTTTGACGCCCCCCACCCCCCACTCTCCAACGTCCCGAAAAGTCAGAAGCGGAAGAGCCTTTTTTTTAGAGGGAGGCAGGGGCATAGACTTACAATATTGAATGGTACAATTTGGACATAGTATAATAATATTATGCTATGTAAAAATTGAACATAAATAATAAACAATAAGTAGTAAATAATAAATACAGATATAAAATTCATATTGCCAAAGATTTCAAAATGATTTCAAAGATTGCACAAAGATTTCAAGTATTACCCAAAGATTTCACAGGTTTCGCAAAGATTTCGGATAGATTTAAGAGATTTTACAAAGATTGCAATAATTTTCCAAAGATTTCATAAAGATTTCGAATATTTCGCAAAGATTTCGGATAGATTAAAAATATTTCAGATGGATTTCAAAGATTGAACAAAGATTTAAATGATTTCCTAATGATTTCACAAAGATTTCAAATATTTCGAATAGATTTAAAAGACTTCACAAAGACTTCAATAATTTCAATAATTTC
>CAKNYM010050607.1:0-26812 GCA_932195095.1 Andricus curvator | reverse complement strand
GATTGAACAAAGATTTAAATGATTTCCTAATAATTTCACAAAGATTTTAATAATTTTGAATAGATTTAAAAGACTTCTCAAATACTTCAATAATTTCTCAAACATTTCACAAAGATTTCAATAATTTTAAAAATGTTATCGAATATTTCAACAATATCCCGAGTATTATGAGTAATATTTCAAATATTTCGCAAAGATTTTGAAAGAATTCACAAAGATTTCAGATAGATTTCAAAGATTGAATAAAGATTTCAATGATTTCCTAATGATTTCACAAAGATTTTAATAATATCGGATAGATTTAAAAGACTTCTCAAATACTTCAATAATTTCTCAAACATTTCACAAAGATTTCAATAATTTTAAAAATATTACCGAATATTTCAAAAATATTCAAAAGATTTTGAAAGAATTCACAAAGATTTCGCAAAAATTTTCAAGATTTCACAAAGATTTCAAATATTTCACAAAGATTTCAGATAGATTTCAAAAATTTCACAAAGACTTCTATTATTTCACAAAGATTCCAGATACATTTAAGAGACTTCACAAAGACTTCAATCATTTCTCAAAGATTTCACAAAGATTTCAGTAATTTCACAAATATTACCGAATTTTTCAAAAATATTTCAAATATTTCGCAAAGATTTTTTGAAGAATTCACAAATATTTTACCAAGGATTCTCGAAGATTTCCAAAGATTTTGCAACCATTTGGCAAAATTGCAATGATTTCCCGAAGGTTTCAAATATTTTGCAAAGATTTCGGATAGATTTAAAAAAATTCACAAATACTTCTATTATTTTACAAAGACTTCTCTTATTTCACAAAGATTTCAGATTGATTTCAAAGATCGAACAAAAATTTCAAATATTTCGCAAAGTTTTCAGATAAGTTTCAAAGATTGTACCAAGATTTCAATCATTTCCCACAGATTTCAGAGATTTCTGATAGATTTAAAAGAGTTCAAAAAGACTTCAATGATTTCCCAAAGATTTCAATAATTTCACAAATATTACCAAATATGTCAAAAATAGTTCAAAAATGAACTGAACTGCTTTCAGAAAGATATCAATTATTTCACAAAGATTTCAGATAGATTACGAAGTGGTAAAGATTTCAATGATTTCCTAAAGATTTCACACAGATTTCAGATATGTTTAAAAGATTTCCTAAAGATTTAAAAAAGATTCAAATAATTTCACAAATATTACCAAATATTACCAATTTTTCGCAAAGATTTCCAAAGATTTGCCTCTGCAAAAAGTAAGCTGGCCCAAAATTCTATTAAAACGTAGGAATGAGGGTTATTTTTCACAAAAAAGGGTAATAACGGAGGAATAAATTATTTCAAATAAAATTAATGTAAATACTATATTCAATGCAATATAAAACATTTTAAATTCCTAATCAGGCTTCAAGTCGAAATATATATTGAATCTTCCACAAACAAGAATTATTTTCTAACCAAAAAAGACGAATTTTCAACAAAGTACATGAGTTTTCTACCAAATAGTTGAATTTTCAATTTATACACGATAAATTTCTAACAAAAAATGGAATAGTGCAATTTTCAGATAATACATTGTCCGTTAAAAAAATTAATTATCATAAAGAAAACGAATTTTCATCAAAATAGTTAAATTTTCAACCAAAAAGATGAATTTTCCAACTAGAAGATTAATGTTCTACCAAAAACACGATTTTTCAACAAAATTGTTGAATTTTCAAGCCACAAAGTCGAATTATCTACAAAAAGGTTGAATTTTCAACCCAAAAATATGATTTTTCAACAAAAAAATTAATTTTCTACCAAAAAGTTAAATTTCAGAAAAATAGTTTAATTTTTTTAAAAAGTTAATTTTCAATCGAATAATGTAATTTTCTACCAAAATGTTAATTCCTCAACCAAAATAGAATAATGCAAACCCAAACATTTGCATTTTTAACCAAAAAGAATGAATTTTCATCCTAGAAGATTAATTTGTGATTAAAAAAGGCGAATTTTTAAGAAAATACATGAATTTTCAACTAGAAAAGACCAATTTCCAATAAAAATATCAATTTTCAACCAAAAATGGAATAGTTACATTGTTACTTTAAAAAATTCATTCTCCACAAAAAAAAAAGAATTTCCAACAAAATATGTAGTTATAGTTTCAACAAAAGAATTGAATTTTCAACAAAGTAGATCAACTTATTAACCAAGTAGCTGAATTTCTGAACAAAAAATATAACTTTTCGGTAGAATAGTTGTATTTTCAACAAAATAATAAAGTTTTTAACCAAATACTAGAATTTTTGTACCAATTAAACGATATGAATTGCAAACCAAAAATATATAGTTGATAAATTTCAAGAATTCTTGTTTAATTAATTTAATTTAATTTCTTGTTTAACATATTTGGTGATAATTGAAACAATTTTCATTTGTTTAAACAAATTTTCCCCTGTTAATCATAAAAAGTTATTATTTCCTAGCATTAATGATACAATTAATGAATGTTGGGAGTAATATATTTTTTAACGATATTTAGCAATTATTTAAACAATTTTCATTGTTTAAACAATTTTTCCTCGGCAAAACTTAAAAAGTTACATTATGAATAGTTTTTCCTAGATCGATTTCGTTGATAAAAAGAAAATACTGATTAATAAGCCATAAAGTATATAAGAGATTCGAAAAAACCCATGCAGAAATTTGGCCGTGGTCCCGATTGGGCCCAAACCTGGAAAGCCCCATTATCTGCGTCATTAATTTCAAAAAAGTAATAACTTTCCAGGATTTACAGCATGAAAAAATTGTTTGAAAAATGGCCAAATATCTTAAACAAAAAAATATTACTCTTAACATTCTTTGATTGTGTCATTATTTCCAGAAAATACTAACTTTTCACGATTTGGTAGAAAAAAGAATGATACAAATAGAAATTATTTAAACAATTTGAAAATGTGTTAAAGAAGAAATAGTACCTTAACATTTATCAACATTATCATATATCCCGATAAATAATAACTTTTCACGATTAAAAAAAATACCTTCTTTAGTATGAATTTATCATAAAACTGCTATTTTGCATTTTTAGGGCATTTTTCCTTGAATATTATTTAAGAAGTGAATAAACTTTAATTTACAAAAAGAAAGTCGAATTTTAAAAATATCCTAGTGTCATTTTAAATGATCCAATCTGTTGATTTTTCATCTAAAAAAATGAAATTTGAACAAAGTAATTCAACTTTCAACCAAGTAGTTGATTTTTTAACAAAAAAAGATAAATTTTAAACCAAGAAGATTAATTTTCAACCAAAAAATAGTTGAATTTTAAACTTAATAAAAATTGATGTACAAAAAAATGTTTTTTAAAGAAAATAGTTAAGTTTTCAGTCAAATGGATGAATTTTCAATTAAAATGATAAATTATTAACAAAAAGAATAAATCCTTAACAAAGCAGTTCAACTTGCAACCAAGTAGGTGAATTTGAAAAATAAAAAAAGAATTTTCATCAAAGAAGATTCATTATTTACCAAAAAAGATGAACTTTCAAGAAATTACTTGAATTTTCACCCAAGAAGTTGATTTTTCAACTAAAAAAGATCAATTTTTAACCAAACAGATGAATTTCCAACTTAAATGATGAATCATTAACTAAAATAATGAATTGTTATCAAAGCAGTTCAACTTTTAATTTACCCTAGTTGAATTTAGACAAAAAATGAGCTTTCCGCCCAAAAGATTAATTTTCTACTAAAAAGACGAATGTTCAACGTAAAAAACATAAATCCTCACCCAAATATGTAGTTGAATTTGCAACTAAAAAAATCAATTTTCAACTAAAAAAGGAATGGTTAAATTTTCAATTAATAAAATTAAATTTCAACCAAGTATTAAAATTTTCAATAAAAAATGATGAATTCGCAACAAAAAATGTAATAGTTGATGTTTCAATTAAAAACGATTTCAACTTCAAATCAAAAACAGTTCATACTTCAACCAAAAAGATTTTAATTTTAAATAAAAAACTGTTGAATTTAACCAGAAAGATGAATTTTCAGCTATAAAACTGTATTTTCTACCAATAAACTCGAATTTTCAACAAAATAAATTAATTTTCAACTGAAAAAGATCAATGTTAAGCCAAAAATTAAATAAACAAATTTTCAGTAGAAAAGTTCATTTTCAACAAAAAGAAAAACATCGAAGTTTCAACAAAATAGTTAAATTATCAATCACAGAAATAAGTTTTTAACTAAAATGATGAATTTTTAACAAAAAGAGCAAAAATGTTTAACAAAGTTGTTTAACTTTCAACCAAGTAGTTAAATTTTTAACCAAAAAATATGAAATATCAATGAAATAGTTGAATCCTCAACCAAATAGTTGAATTTTTATCTAAAAAAAATCAATTTTTAATAAAAAATGGAATAGTTCAATTTCCAAATACAACATCAACTACGAAGAATCTATTAAATTTAATTTTCAACCAAAAAAAAAAAAAACGAATTTTGAATAAAATATTTAAATTTTCAACCAAACAGATGTATTTTTAACTAAACTAGTAAATCATTATCTATTAGGAGGTTCATTTTCTATCAATAAAGACAAATTGACCTAATCAGCAACGTTCACTGACCAAATCAGTAATGGTGAACGATCTGACCAAAGTCATTTTCAATGACATAATCAGTAACTTTCACTAATCAAATCAGTCATTTATGGTTCATTTAAATCATTTATTCAAATGTGGGAATTTAATTAGGAATTTTAATTTAGAAATAATTTTACAATTTTATTATAGCAGACAAATCAGCCATTTTCATTGACTGAATAACGGTCACTTCCATTGACTGAAAATCAGTCACTTCGATTGACTGATTGATTCAGTCAGCAATATTTACTGATTCATTTTTTTTAATAATTTTTTTTATCAGTAGAAATTACTCGCTTTTCAGTCAAAGCATGCTTCATTAATTTAATCAATCAATTTTTGACTGATTTAAGTTTAGAGTATAAATTTCAAAATTGGTTCAATTATCATTTTGTTCTTCTTTATTGAGTGAAGAAGATTAATAATTAATTGGGATATAAGAAGCGGGTATTTTTCGTGCTGATTCTAGATGCGTCGTAATTGAATTGAGAATAAATTGTCGATGAACCCTTTTGTTTGGCACGCGACGTATATCCGTTGGCCATATCCGGATTTCGCGTTGCCCCCGCTCAGAGAAATGGAGCTCGTGCTGCTCGCCAAGTGGGTTAGATTGGGTTAGGTTAGGTAATTATAAACCCTCGACGGGTCGCGTGAATACGATACTAAAATTACTCTCGAATTTCCGAGTATAACGATGCACCCGGCGTCGCGTCGTGGCCGAGTGCATTCCTGACTTTTTCCGCCCCTTTTTCCGGGCGCCCTTGAATTTTCTACGCACTGCCCGGTACTCCAGTTTCCACTCAACATCCTCTTTCTTCAGTGCCGACTGCTGACTGCATACACAGCAAGGAAGTCTTTTCGAAGATTACATTTTCAAATATAATATTTGGGGGCCTTACTCCACTTTAGCGTTACGCCACATATAGGGGCCGTAATAATTACGTAAAAATTTTTTTTGAAATTTTGAACCACGTACTACCCTTTGTTAGGGTCTGTAAGTTTTGAGCCCCCCCCCCCTATTTTACGTAATTTTTGCCGCCTAAATGTTTTTCATGAATTTATTTAGGGGTTATCCCAAAATTACGTAAGACGATTCGGGTGGCGGGGGGATTTGATAAAATCTTGCAGTTTCTTATGAATTAACAAAGGAGTCAACTTTCAACCAAAAAGAAAAATTAATTCTTAACAGTGTAATATTTTATATTTTAACTAAGGAAAGATTTTATATTTAAATCAAAAACAGCTCAATTGAACCAAAAACACGACTTTTCTACAAAATAGTTGAATCCTCAACCAAAACGAAAACAGATTATTTTTCAATCAAACAGTTGCACTTTTAACCAAAAAAGATGAAATTTCTACCAAAAGAGATGATTTTTCAAATCAAAAAGACGAATTTTCAACAAGAGTTGTATTTTCAACCAAGACAGATTTTTTAGTCGTTAAAAACAAAATTCAAAATGTTCAATTTTCAAGGAAAATTTCAATCAAATTTTGAACAAAAAAGATTTTTAATCCAAAAAGATTTTTATTTTAAATTAAAAACTGTTTAATACATCCAACAAAATAGTCGAATCCGAGGTCGAATCCTCAAAGAAAAAGATAAATTTGCAACCAGTTGTACTTTGAACCAAAAAAGATTAAATATTTTCCAGAAGAGATGAATTTTCTACAATAAAATTTAATTTTTAACTAGAAAATATAAATTTTCATCAAAAAAGTTCATTTTCAACCAAAAAGTTAAATTTTCAACCAAAAAGAGGAATTTTTAACCAAGAACATTAATTTTGTACCAAAAAGACGAATTCTCAACAAAATACATCAAATTTGAACCAAATAGTTGAATTTTCGACCAAGCAAATTGATTTTCTGCCAAAAAAGATCAATTTTTCACAAAATTCATAAATTTTTAACCAAATAGTTAAATTTTCGATCAAGGTGATTAATTTCCAGAAAAAATTATATTCTACCAGAAAAGAAGAATTTTCAATAAATTACTCAAATTTTCAACCAAACGCAGTTCTATTTTTAAACGAAAAAAGATCAATTTTAAGCCAAAAATTCAATAGTTTAATTTTTATTACAAAAAAAAAATAATTTTCAACAGAAAAAACGAATTTTCTAAAGAACAGTTGAATATTTTACCTCCAAAAAAAGATGAATTCTTAACTATTTGTATTGTTAACCAATAAAGAAGAATAAATATTTTCCAAAAGAGATGAATTTTCTGCAATACAATTTAATGTTTTTAACTCGAAGATATGAATTTGTAATAAAAAATAGTTCATTTTTAACCAAATAGTTCAATTTTCAACTAAATACGTGAATTTTCTACCATTTGTATTGTAAACCGAAAAAGATTAAATATTTTCCAAAAGAGATGAATTTTCTACAATACAGTTTAATTTTTAACTTGAAAATATGAATTTTCAACCAAGAAAATAAATTTTCCACCAAAAAGACGAATTTTTAACAAAACTTATCAACTTTGAACCAAATAGTTGAATTTTCAACTAAGAAAATTGATTTTCTACCAAAAAAAGATGAATTTTTAACCGAATAGTTGAATTTTCAATCAAGGAAATTAATTTTTAGAAAAAAAAAATAATTTTCTACTAAAAAAGACAAATTTTCAATAAATTACATAAATTTTTCAACTATATAGTGGAATGTTTAAACTAAAAAAGATCAATTAAATTTCATCCGTTAAATTTCATCAGTTAAATTTTGAACCGAGAAGATTAATTTTCTACCAAAAAATACGAGTTTTTAACATAAAACATAAATTTCCAACCAAGTAGCTGAAGTTTTAACTAAAAATAAAAAAATTTTCTACCAAAAATGGAATGGTTAAATTTCCAGCTAAAAAAATAATTTCCACCAAGAAGATGAATTTTCAACAAAAAATGTAATAGTTGATATTTCAACCAAAAAAGATTTAAAATTTTATTTTAGAACAGTTGATTTCAATAAAAAAATACGCACTTTCAACAAACCAGTTTAATGCTCAACTAAAATAGATTTAGTTTTCAACCAAATCGTTTGCATTTTCAACGGAAAAGACGAATTTTTAACAAAGTACATACTTTTTCAATCAAATAGTCAAAAGTTTACGCCACCCGCTCCCCCCTTAAAAATCGAAATTTGCTTATTTCAACACGATAACAAATTATAATTTAATGAAGCAATAACATATCTGAATTCACTCGAAAAAAGCACATTTCATGAAAATATAAAATTCTCTAACCCTTTTATCTAAAAGTTATAATTACTTTTGTAATTTAAAATTTTTTTCATTTTTACAGTTTCAGTTGGATACAGCAAGCAAATTAAAAAAAAAATTAAAAAAGATGCCTGAACGGAGAAAAAATTCAAACCAAAATATTTTCAAGTTAAAAATTAAATCTATTGTAGAAAATTCATCTCTTTTGGAAAATATTTATTTTTTTCTTTGGTTCAAAATACAACTGGTTGAACATTGATGTTTTTGTTTAAAGATTCAACTATTTAGTTGAAAATTCGTTTTTTTCTGAATTCCAACTGTTTTTGATTTCAAAATAAAATCTTCTTGGATTCAAATATGAACCAAACCATTACATATTGTGTCCAAAATTCATCTTTTTTGGTTGAAAATTTGTCTTTTTTGATACAATATTAGTCTTCTAGGAAGAAAATTCATTTATTGGTTGAAAATTCAACTATTTGGTTAAAAATTAACTTTTTTTATTGAAAATTCATATTTTTAAATTGTATTGTGGAACATTCATCTCTTTTGGAAAATATTTATACTTTTTAGTTCCACATACAACTGGTTGGAAATTCGACTTTTTGTTTGTGGCTTCAACTATTTTGTTGAAATTTTTTTTTATGAATTCAAACTGTTTTGGGTTTAAAAGCAGTATCTTTTTGAATTTAAATATTAACTGTTTTGGGTTTAAAAGCAGTATCTTTTTGAATTTAAATATTAACTAAACTATTACATTTTTTGTTTAAAATTCATCTTTTTTTGATGAAAATTCAACTACTTGGTTAAAAGTTGAACTACTTTGTTAAACCGTTATTTTTTCGTTGAAGATTCATCATTTTAGTTGAAAATTCGTCTATAATAATCTTCTTGGTACAAAATTCATGTATTTGGTTGAAAATTCAACTCTTTGGTTAAAAATTGAATTAAAAAAAAAATTAATATTTTCGAGTTAAAAAATTAAACTGTATTCTAGAAAATTCATCTCTTTTGGAAAGTATTTAATCTTTTTTGGTTCAAAATGTAACTGATTGCAAATTATTTTGTTGAGGATTCAACTATTTTATTGAAAATTTGCCTTTTTTTGGATGATTTCAACTATTTTCTTGAAAATTTGTCTTTTTTGGATGATTTAAACAGTTTTTAATTTAAAATAAGAATCTTTTTTTATTCAAAATCTTTGTGAATTTTCTGAAGAATCTTAGGAAAATTATATTCATATAACTTTAAAATCAAAACAACAAATAAACCTAAAAAATGATTAGTTATTCGAAAATGTTATATCGACAATTATTTTTTCCATGCAATTAAAAAACTAGACGCGCACCTAGCGCGTGATTGACGATGTGCTTAAAATTGTGCATTTTGAAATTGCAGGGCTCGGAACGGGTTACTTTTTAGTAACTTAGTTACTTTTTTGGATCCGCGGTTACTAAAAAGTTACTTATTTTATGAAAAGGTTACTTTTGGTTACATTTTTTGCCCGAAATAACGAAATAAATTAATTCATTAATCGTATTATTTGAAAACTTGTGAAAAATTAAAAATTTTTCTGTAAATTTGGCACTTTAGAGCCGGGAAAATTAGGGAATAACAATAAAATAATAATTAGTTCGTATGTAAAGTGTATCAAAAGGGCTATTAATTGAATTATTATGAATCCTGATTCCTGATAAAAATTACAATTTAGCTAAAATTGCTACCTTTTATTTTAAAATTTAAATCTTTTTTGTTGAAATATCGAATTATGTATTATATTTTTCGATGAGAATTTATCTTCTTTGGTTGAAATTCGGTTAAAAGTTGGAACAACTTTTGATAAAACTTTATTTTTTGTTGAAAATTCATTATTTTAGTTGAAAATTCGTCTTTTTTGGTAGAAAATTAATCTTCTTGATTGAAAATCACCCTTTTATTTAAAAATACATAATTTTATTTGAATATTCATCTGTTTGGTTAGAAATGTACTTATTTGGTTGAAAATTTGTCTTTTTTGGTTGAAGATTCCCCTGTTTTCGTAGAAAATTCAACTATTTGGTTGACAGATAACTTTTTTTGTAAAAAAATCCATATTTCCTGGTTGAAAATTCAACTGTTTTGTAAAAATTGGTCTTTTTGGCTTATAAACTCAACAATTTGGTTGAAAAATAAGCTATTTTGTTGAAAAATCGTCTTTTTTTAATTAATTCTACCGGTTTTTATATTCAACCATTTTGTTGAAAGTTGAAATACTTTCTTAAACATACATTTTTTTGTTGAACATTCATAATTTTGGTGGAAACTTCGTCTTTTTGGCAAAAAATCTTTTTTTTTGGTTACTTTTTTGCCACATTATTATCACTTTTCGGTTACTTTTTTGAGAGAAGTATGGTTACTATTTTACTATTTTTTTAAGCTTGAACAGTTCCGAGCCCCTGACATTGTAATCAATTCAATGGTCACCCTGTTATTTGTATTGTTTCATTTCACTGCATTTTTGATATTACTCAATAAACAATACAAGCAATAAAAAAAAACATAATGGCGAAATATAATACTGTTTCCCCCATAGGCCCATTGTATGTTGTTGGAGCCCGTCACATAGCAGTCTAGTCAAAAGCCACAAAACCGCAAGAAAAAAGCAGGTTCTTCCGCTCGGTAGCGGCGTGGATAAATAAAGAAGGGGGGTAGCGAGCGTGGTGGGGGGAAGAGTAGAGAGAGAGAGAGTGGGGGATCGCCGGTAGCGATAACGATGATGACTGCCGCGACGATTAGGACATTAGGACTTTTTCGCATTCCCCCAGCAATCGAGACGAGACGAAACGAAACGCGCGGACAAGTTAACCGTCGTGCGTTCAACTCGGTCTCGTGCGCAGAACCGTATAGAACTATAGAGAGAGAACTATAGCGGCAACAAAATCGTAGCTCGAAATGCAACGCCAAGTGTTTTGCACTGATGTACTCACTTCGTACCTACGCGCAACTGCAAGTGCAAGATTATCGCCATGGTCAAACGTCCGAGCGGGAGCGATAGGTCGCAAAGGAAAAAAAAATACATCCGGAACTAGAAACTAGAGAGACTTTCCTGGAGAGGAAAACTCGAAGGAGATTTGGCAACACTGCCTCGGGGGACAAGAAAAAGTATGGACCACTCCAGACGAGGCCCGCCGGATGTGTTTTCTTGCGCCGAGAACTCAATTTATGGTCTTGGCATTTTATGCTAATTTTTTTCCGGAACTTTGAGTCACTTTTTCACAACGAGACAATAGTCACAGATCGGAATTGTCAGATTAATTGACAAATTCGTATTGAAAGCACGCTAAGCGCGCGTGTAATTTTCCAGTTTGAGAGGCAAAATAATTTTTAATACAAAATAAACTTTGTGGGTGATTCAAAACCAATCTATTTAGATTATTCAATTTTCCAATTAGGAAAAGAAAACAATCCAAAATATTTAAATACATTTCTAAAAAATTGCTAAAATTCACTACATTCTTTTTTTTTTTTTTAATTTTTTAAATAAAAAGAAAGATTTCTTACAATAAAATGAAGGTAAAGCTATGTAAACTCAATTTAAAGAAATATTAAATTATTCATAAGCAAACCCTGCAGATTGGAAAGAATCATGAGTTTAGTGTCTCTATTTAAAAATTTTTAATTAAGATTGAAAAGAATTCCATTTTATCATGAATAATTTTTGCAAAATAAGCAGGGAAAAAATTCATAATCAAAAAATAAAATTCAAAAGCAACCTCACTTTTCGGCTCATTAGAGACAAAAATAACACAATGAAAAAAGAGGGAGAAAAAGGGAAAAATTCAACCAAAAACCAACCTCTCACTTTTTTCGTTCACCGTCTTTTTTATACTACGAGGAGAACCAACATGTTTCGACGTCAATTTAGACCTCCTCATCGGGGATTATTTATAGGGAATAACTAAAGGTATGCAAAAATTAATATAACCTGAAAAGAAAATATTAATTAAAAATTAATTAAGTTTAATATAATCAAAATTATTATTGAGGAATTGATTGTTTGATAGAAAAGAAAATTATTCTATTATCAAGTCAAAGAAAATTACTTTAACCATTTCTAGTAACTGTTTTTTAAGTTTGTTTGTGTATTTGTTTTAAATGTTATTTAAATATAATTTTCCTACTATTCTTGAGAAAATTCAAAACGATTTTTGAAAATTTCGGATATTTCAAATCAAAATTTCAACAAAACAATTAATCTCCAACCAAATAGTTGGATTTTTAAACAAAATACATGAATTCTCAACTGAAAATGTAACAGTTGATATTTCAATCCAAAAAGATTTTTATTCTTAATCAAAAACAGTTGAAGTCATCCAAAATAACACATATTTTTAACAAAGTAGTTGAATCCTCAAGCAAAAAGATCATTTTTCAACCAGTTGTATTTTTAACCAAAAAAGATTAAATATTTTTAAAAAGAGACAAATCTTCTACAAAAATGTTCAACTTTTTAACCCGAAAATATGAAGTTTCATAAAAAAAATGTATTTTTAACCAAATAGTTGAATTTTCAGCCATATGCAATATGTTTCTATCTATATTTCTAGAAGATTAATTTTCTACCAAAAAAGTCAAATTTTCAACTAAAATTATGAATCTTCAACCAAAAAATTACTTTTTAACAAAGTAATTCAATTTTTAACCCGCAATAGTTGAATTTTCAAGCAACAAAGATGAATTCTCAAACAAAATATAATAGTTGATACTAAAACTAACAAAGGTTTTAATTTTAAATCAAAAAGAGGTTGAATTTATAAAAAAAAAACGAATTTGTAACAAAATACTTGAATCCCGAACCAAAAAAGATTTTAATTTTCTACAAAACTGTTGAATCCTCAACCAAGAAAGATTAATTTTCAAACAGATGTATTTTTAAACAAAAAAGAAATAAAATTTTTAACAAAAAAGTTTATTTTCAACCAAATGAATTTTCTGCTAACAAGCTTAGTTTTCTACCTAAAAAGACGAATTTTCAATTAAAATTATCAATCAACCAAACAAAAAATGAGTTTTTAACCAAATAGTTGAATTTTCAAACAAAAAATAAGAATTCTGGACGAAAAATGTAACAGTTGATATTTCAATCCAAAAATATTTTAATTTAAAAACAAAACCAGTTGAATTCAACGAAAGAATACAAATTTTCAACAAAAGAGTTGAATCCTCAATCGAAAAGATGAGTTTTCATCCAAGAAGATTACCTTTCTACCAAAAAAGACGAATTTCTAACAAAATAATTACATTTTCACCCAAAAGAGATGAATTTAGAACTTAAATGTTAAATTTTTAAACAAAAGGATGACTGCATAATAGTTGATACTAAAACTAAAAAAGATTTTAATTTTAATTCAAAAAGAGTTGAATTCATCCAAAAAGACAAATTTTTAACAAAATAGTTGAATCGTCAACAAAAAAATTTTAATTTTCAATCAAACTGTTTCAATTTGAATAAAAAAAGATAAAATTTGAACCAAATGAGATCCATTTTTAAACCAAAAAAGACGTATTTGCAACAAAATTCTTTAATTCTAAACCAAAACGGTTAATATTCAACCAGTTGTAGTTTTAAACAAAAAGATTGAATATTTTCCAAATGAGACGAATTTTCTACAAAACAGTTTAATCTTTCACCCGAAAATATGAATTGTCAGAGTAAAGTTAATTTTCAATCAAATAATTGAATTCTCAACCGAATACATGAATCTTCTACGAAGAAGATTAATTTTCTACCCGAAAAGACGAATTTTCAACTAAAATTGAGAATCCTCAATCAAAACAAAAATGACTCATTAGCAAAGTGCATAGTTGAACTTTCAACCAGCAATAGTTTAATTTTCATACAAAAAATAAGAACTCAATTCAATAGTTGAATCCTCAACCAAAAACATGAATTTGTTCCAAGAAGATTAGTTTTCTGCCAAAAAAGTCGAGTTTTCAATAAAATACATAGTTACATTTTCAACCAGAGATGAATTTTGAACTAAAATGAATAATTTTTAACAAAGTAGTCTAATTTTGAACCAAGTGTTTGAATTTTCAACCAAATAAGTTGTCAATAAAAAATATAAATAGTTGATATTAAAACTAAAAAAGATTTTAATTGTAAATCAAAAAGAGTTGAATTTATCCAAAAAGACAGATTTTTAACAAAATAGTAGAGTCCTCAACCAAAAAAATAATTTTAAACCAAACGCAGTTGCAATTTTAACAAAAAAGATGAAATTTCTACGAAATGAGCTTTCAAACCAAAAAGACGAAGTTTGAACAAATTCTTGAAATTTTCAACGAAAGGAGATTTTTCAGCCAGGAAAGAAAAAAAATTTAGTCTAATTATAATTTGAAGGGAAAATCATTTTTTAATACGAAATCAAAATTTGGAATAACTATTTTTTTTAATTCCTTTATTTATTTTCTTTAAGGTTATATAAATATAATTTTTCTAGACTTTTCGAGAAAATTCAAGAAGATTTTTGAAAATTTCAGATATGTCAAAAATGATCTAGAAAATTTCTAACAAATTTTTTATATTTTATCGGATTTTACCAAATATTAAGACAATTCGGATTCAGTTTTAAAGATATTTCGGACTTTGCCCTTTAAAACAAAATTATTTCATAAATTTTCTCTAAAATGTGGAAAAATTCTGCAAAATTACAAAAATTGTGTTAAAATCTACCAGATTCTTTTTGGACAATTTTAGAAATTTTTTTGAATGTTTTGAAATCTTTTCAAATATTCTGTCAAAATAATATTTGTAAACTAAAAAATCATTGAAAAAATTTCCCAGAAATCTTGAGAAATTTTTCTATTCTCTTGAAATCTTTCAAAATTCTTAAAAAGCTTCTAAGTTTTATTTTTTTAAGTTTATTCGAGTTTTTTCTCAAATTTAGTAATCATGCACAATTGCAAAATTTTACTTTAAAGTCTTCTATACATTCTTTTCTGAAATTGTAGGAAATCATTTGAAATTTTCTAAAATATTTTTAAAAAATTTCTTAAAATTAATTTTAAAAACATCAAAGTTTTTCCTGGAGTCATAGAAAAACATTTTATTATCTTAAAACTTAAAAAATATTGAAAAGCTTAAAAATTTTCAAAAGACTAAATTTGATTTGAAATGTATTGAAATTCCAGAAAATTCAAAAGAACAAACTTAAAACCGGCACTTAAAGTCATATTCGCACCGCAACCGTGTAACCAATCAGGTAGTCAACAACAACAATGAGTGCGAGATTTTCGAGAATTTCGTTCAACCAATTTTATTAGATAGGATACGCACAAGAAAAGACTTATATGGTTATAAATTTTTTTAGTAATTTTTTTATATTCCTCCAATGGATAGGGTTGACTTATCTGTATGATTTTTATAATGCAGGCAATGACAGTCGCGGAGTGACATAAGCGTATGAAGATTCGCACTCGCAAATTTTTGAGGTAACATGTGCGTCGCTGTACTCAAGTACAGCTACGCACATGTTACATCAAAAATACATTTTGTTCTACCTGTATTTGATATCTTTGTCAGTTAGAGTTAGGGGCCTATAAACCACGTTGCTTCTTTAGGGGTGAGGGGGGTTCCGAGTCCGAGCCACGTGGTTTTACACTTAGGTGTTAAAAAAAATAAAACGCATGGCCAGAAAACAGAAAAATGTTGACTGGCAACTATAATAAGTCCAAAAATATTATAACACAAAATAAATAAATTTTAAACCAAATAGTTGATTTTTAAACCAGAGAGATTAATTCTTTACCCCGAAAAAAACACGAGTTTTCAACAAAATACATGAATTGTCAATTAGGGGCCTTCCATAAGCCACGTAACACCATAGGTCGGGGGGGGGGGTCTACGAGAATGCCACTGTGGACTACATGGGGGGACGGGGGGGTCAAAAAGTGGCCAAAATTTGGCCTCGTAGTTGATGGAAGTCCCCTTATTGAATTATTTGCATAAAATATTGTTTATGTATTTTCACGTGCCAATTATGAATGCGGGCATGCAAATACCGGCAAAATTCATTTTAAAGGTCAAAATTTAAAAAAAAAATACTTCCAAATATCATTGTTAAGGTCAAAAGATGAAAAATACTTTTTCCTCATTGTTAGCCATACCTCAATTCGGCTACATCTACCCCCCATTTCCAATATTTAAAAAAAACTACCCGTTTATGATAATTGGGCATGTCCCAAATCGGAAAAATCTACCTCTCAACTATATTTGCACCCATTTCCAGCATTTAAAAAAATCTATTCATCATTGGCCACGCGAAATCTTGGCAATGTATTTTCTTAATAAATTATGTACAGTAATTCTAATTAACACAAAAATTGATTTGAAAAGGTATTTTCATCCTTTTTTATTTTTAAGAAAGTGGAACTTAAAATTTTTAGTTAAGTATAATTAAAAAATTAGATGCAATATGGTTAGAATGGTCAGAATTAGAAGAATTACAAAAAACATGGAAGAAGAAAAAATATTGGAAGAAAATTGTTTAATCTTTTGAATAATAACTTTTTATGGCGACATCAATTTTGAAGCGCAGATTAAAATTAAAGTTATATTGTATTGCCTTGAATAGGAGCTTAGATAGGGTGGTGTTATTATTATTTAAAAAATAAATTAAAGGAATAAGATTCCACGTAAATATTATACATAAATATAATTTATATGATTTGGCTGATACTTTTTGGGACAATTGCACTATACTGATCAGCATCTTATGAAAAGTACTATTAAAGAGAAGAAAAAAAAGAAAACGCAAGAAAATACCCATAAAGATAGAAAAACCAAACAAAAGATCTGTAGGCTTTTTTGCTAATAAATAATACTTTTTTGAACCGGTACAATGTTTGCAATTATAGAATTATAGAAAATATAATATAATTATTTTATATAATATAATTATATAAATAAAGATTGTATAATGCTTTATAATTTCTTGCGAACTTTTGAATCCCTTAAAATCTTTTGACATTCCATGAAATCATGGCTTAATGGTATACATTTAAAATCCCTGAATACTTGTAATATTTCTTATAATCTCTCAAATATTTTGAAGTATTTTGTACTTTTTTGAAATTCCGAAAAGTCTGAAATCAAGTGAAATGCTTTATAATTTTTTTACATTTTTTTGAAATCCCTCAGCATATTTTGGAAACCCTTAACATTTTTTGAATTCCCGTGAAAGGATTTAAAATCCCTATCCCATGAAATCTTGTAAGATTTCAGAAATAACTCCTGAAATACCTTGTAATTTTGTCTATTCTTTGAAATATTTGTATATCCCTTGAAATTTTATGAGATATTTTGAAATTCAAATCCCTCGAAATCGAAATTTCATTAAATACATTAAAATCTCTTGGAATTCATCCAAACACCTTTCATTCCTTGGAAATCCACTGAAAACCCTTGAAATTATTGAACTCCCTTGAAATCTTTTAATATTTCTTTGAATTTCATGTTACCCTTTGAAATCCCAGTAAATTTCTTAAAAGGATCCATAGAAACCTTTGCTGTTTTCCGAAAGCCATTTAAATCTCTCGAAATCCCTCGAAAACCCATTAAATTCATTAAAATCTTGTTTAATTCCTTGAAATCTCGTGAAAGTCCTTGGAATCCTGTAAAATACCCCGAAAACCCTTCAAATATCATTAAATCTTGTACTGCCCTTTTAAACCTCTTGAAATACTTTTAAACTTTTGAAATCCGTGAAAACCTTCGAAACCCATGAAATATTTTTTATATCGTTTTAACCCTTAACGGTCACACCTCCAAATACACCTTCAGGTATTTTTGGCTGGAAAAAAATCATGAGTGATGTTGAGACAATACAAAATAGGAAAATATATCTCCAAAGCCTCAGTGATAATTTAACTATATGTATTCGAAAAAAAAACTTGAAAAAAAAACGTAGATAATCTGAAAAAATCGGAAATCCCATGGGGTGCGAGATACCCCGTGTGACCGTTTTTTAATACCGTTTTAATTGACTTTTAAATTTCTTGAAGTCGCATTAAATCCCTTAAAATATTTTTAAATCCCTTACAATTTCTTGAAATCCCTTGCTGTCCTTCGAAATCCCCCGAAAAACTTTAGCACTCCCATGAAATCTGTGAATATTCTTTTAAATCTTATGAAATTCCATTAAATCCCTTCAGATTTCTTCAAATCCCTCGGAAGCTATCGAAATCACATAAAATCCTGTAGGACTTCTGAAATGCCATTAAAACTTTAAAAATCGTTTCTTGATATCCCCCAAAATATACCGTAAAAAGTCATAAAATCTTTTAAAATCCCTTGTAATATAATATTTGAACAGGGTGTCTACCCTACCTGGAAAACCTGGAAAACCTGGAATTGTCAGGGAACTTTTATATACCTGGAAAAACCTGGAAATGTCAGGGAATTTTTTTTAAAGTCAGGGAATTTTGTCGAAAGAGTGCTTAATTTTGTTTTAAAATGCAATATTAAATTGAATAAGAATGATTCTTTATTTTTTAAAAGTAGCTTTATATGACTGTATTGAACTTTTTTGTTGAAAATTAATTTTTTTTCTTTGAAATTAATGGTTTTAACTGAAAATTTAACTATTCTAGTTTTGGTTGAAAATTTATCGTTTTTAGTTGAAAAGTCAAGATTAAGATTTATCTGGTTCAAAATGCATCTATTTTATTGAAAATTCGTTTTTTTTTTATAGAAAATTAATATTCCTGTTTAAAAATTAATCTTTTTGCTGGAAATTCAACAGTTTGTTTGCAATTTTTTATCTCTCTTGCCTGAAAAATCTTTCTTAGTTGAAAATTCAACTCATGTTGAAGACTCGTATTTTGGGTTTTATTCAAATATTTTCTGGTTAAAATATCAACTACTGCATCTTTCCTCCATAATTTATCTTTTTGGGAATGAAAATTTAATTACATGGTTGAACGTTAAACTCTTTTGGTAAAAATTATATTTTTTTTTTGGTTTAAGATTCATCAGTAATTAATTTTTTTACTGAAATTTCAACTATTCTAGTTGAAACGTTAACTATTTTGTTGAAATTTTTTTTTTGTGTTAAAAATTAATTTTAAACTGAAAATGTAACTATTCAATTTTTGGTTGGAAAATTTTCTTTTTTAGTCGAAAATTCGTTTTTTTTTGGTAAAAATTAATTTTCTGGGTTGAAAATTCATCTTTTTGGTTAAAAATTCAACTATTATAGGTCAAGGTTCATCATTTTAGTTGAAAATTCATCATCTTGTTTAAATGTAACTATTTTTTTAAAGATTAGTTTTTTTCCGTTAAATATTGTTCTTTTTAACTGAAAATTTAACTATTAAATTTTTGGTTGACAATTTATCTTTTTCAGACAAAAATTGATGTATTTTGTTGAAAATTTGTCTTTTTTTTGTAGAAATTAATTTTCTTGGTATAAAATTCATTTGTTGTTGGAAATTCTCTTTTTGGTTGAAAATTCAACTATTCCAGCTAAAGATTAATTGTTTTAGTTAAGAATTGATCTTTTTGGCTTAAAATTCAACTATATGTTTGAAAATTTGTTTTTCTTAGTTGAAATTTTTACTATTTCGTGGAAAATTCATGTATCTTGTTAAAAAATCATCTTTTTGGTAGAAAATTAATCTTCGGGTTTAAAAATTAATTTTTTTGGTTGAAAATAAAACTACTTGCTTGGCAGTTCAACCCTTTTGCTAAACATTCCTTTTTTTTAGTTAAAATTTCGTCTATATATCGATAATCTTTTTTAGTTGAAAATTCAACTATTTGGTTAAAAATTTATCTATCTTGTTAAAAATGCAATATTTTAAACTTGAAAATAAAAATTTGTTTGAATTATTGTTCAACATCATGGACTTTAGGGACAAATTCAAGAAATTATTATGCTTTCAGTAATATTTAATTATTAATTAATCTATGGTGCTAATATATTTAAGAATATTTTGTAATATAATTTGTCAAAGCTTTCTAAATTAAACATATTAATTGAATCCCTAGAAACTGAAAAAAAAACATTATTCATCATAAACTCGCGAAACTGTATAAATATTCCGAATCGATTGTTTAAAAAAATGCGAAATATTTTAATGCCTCCGTAATATGAAAAATTATACCTGGAAAAAACTTTAGCTACCTGGAAAAAACCTGGAATTGTCAGGGAATTTCTTTCCATGATTTGAGTAGACACCCTGTTTGAAGTTCTATTAAGTTGCTTTTGAAGTCCATAACTTTAAAAAAATCTGTCTAATCTTTGAAATCTTTAGAATTTTTTTTCTATTTTTCATTAGAATCTTTGATATCGCGTGAAAAGCTTGAAATTGTTTGAATTGGTTTAATATCCCTGGAAACATTTTGATATAATAAATAAATAAGTTTCCATTGTAATTTTTGGAATGCTTTGAATTCTTTTTTTTTTGAAACCCCGTCAAATCTTTAAAACATCATGAAACATTTAGAGATCCCGCGAAATCTTTGGGAAAATTTTAACACCGGGGATAAGCCGGGAATTTGTTTGAAAATTGTATTTTTTTTGTTAAACAGAGAATTTTTTAGATTTATTTTTACTTTTGCGATAAACTGTCGTTTTAATCTTATAAAAAATATTTTTGGAATTTCGCTCACTGTTACCGATCATCTCCGTTAAAATATGACAAATCATTTTATATTTCAGATTTTAAAGTTTGTTGTTCGTGTTTTTTTGTTGTTGTAATAATACTAGTTTTTTGGTTTTGTGGCTTTGAGGTCCGTACATGATAAAGAAGATTTAGATTTCTATTAGAGATTTCGGCTTTATGTTAAGTTCAAAAATGAATGTTCCTTTTTTAAAATATATTTAAGAATGTAAATTTTGTGATGGCGGATCGTTGAAATACTAAAGTTTTTTTATATTTGAGAACGAAACCTTTTTTTCGTTTTTTAATTCCCATAAATTCGAACTGAATTAATAGAACCAAATAAGAAAATCCAACTATTTTTAATAAATTAATCATCTTTTTATAAAAAAGTCATTTTTTTACGATTGAAAGTGATTTCTTCTGCATTAAAAAGTCTAATATTTTATTTTTGGTTCAGAATGCATCTCTTTTGGTTAAAAATTTGACTATTTGTTCGAAAGTTTCATTATACAATTGAAAATTCAACTACTGTGAAAAAGTCACCTTTTTAGCCGAAAGTTCAATTTATTACAAATAAAAATACGTCTTTTTAGATAAAATATCCGTCCTTTTGGATTGAAAATTTAGATTTCGGTAGAAACGTCATATATTTTTGTTGGAAATTCAACTGTCTTGTTGGACAATCGTCTTTTTGGATAGAAAATTGTTCCTTTTTAATTTAAAATTTATCTTTTGATATAAAAGTCGTCTTTTTTTATTGAAAGTGAATTCTTTTTCATTGAAAAATCTTCTATTATATTCTTGGTTCAGAATTTATCTCTTTTGGTTTAAAATTCTACTATTTGGTCGAAAATTTCATTATTTAATTAAAAATTCAACTGTTTTGTGAAAAATTCATTTTTTTTTGGTCGAAATTTCAATTTTTTGAAATGAAAATTTGTCTTTTTGTATAGAAAATCCGTTCTTTTGGATTGAAAATTTAGCTTTCGGTAGAAACGTCATATTTTTGGTTGAAAATTCAACTGTTTTGTTGAAAAATCGTCTTTTTGGATATAAAATAATTCATCTTTTTGGCTAGAAGATTCGTCGTTTGTGATTGAAAATTCATCTTTTGGTAGAAAAGTCATCATTTTTGGTTAAAAATTGGTCTTTTGTGGTTGATAGTTAACTCTTTTTATTTGAAAAGTTTAAGATTATATTTTGGGTACCGAATTTATCTCTTTTGGTTGAAAATTTCATTAGAATCTTATTTGGTCGAAAATTCAACTTTTTAAATGAAAATTCGTCTTTTTGGGTAGAAAATCCGTCTTTTTGGATTGAAAATTTAGCTTCTGGTAGAAACGTCATATTTCTTGGACGAGAATTCATCTTTCTTGGTTGAAAATTCAACTGTCTTCTAAAAGATTCGTTTTTTTGAGTTGAAAATTCAACTATTTCATTGAAATGCAGCTGTTTTTGGTTCAAGTTTTATCTTTGTTGTTTAAAAATTCGATCATTTGATTGAAGATTTATCTTTGTAGGTTGAATATTCAACTATGTGGTTAAAAATTCAATTTTTGTTGTTGAAAATGTATCTCTTTTTCTTTAAAGTTCAACTATTTGGTTATTAAATGCAACTTTTTGGTTAAAGGTGAATTTTTTGTTGTTGAAAATTTAAGTGTTTTTTGGTTGAAGTTTAATGTTTTTTGTTTGAAAATTCGACTATGTGGTTGAAAATTCATCTTTGTTGGCAGAAAATTCCAGTATTTGGTTAAAAATGCATCTATTATGTTGAAAATTTAATTATTTTGTTGAAAATTCCAGTATTTTGTTTAAAATGTATATAGTTTTTGTTTGAAAATTTAACTGTTTTGTTGAACATTCGTCTATTTTGACAGAAAATTTGTCCTTTTGGATTGAAAATTCATATTTTGTTGTTGACAATTCAACTGTCATCTAAGAAAGTTGAACTATTTGGTTATAAATGCATCAGTTTGGTTAAAAATGATTTTTTTTTTTGTAACTTCAACTATTCCTACTCGGTGGGTTTCCTATCACCACTACGTAGCGCGTCCTCAGGTTGCGGATAGAGGAACGGCCCGTAAGGCTGAACAGCCCCCAAGGTTAACTGCGAATACAAGAATAAGCAGTCGCGGACAGCCGATAGGAGCCAGTCGTAGGTGTGGTGAATCTAGCACTGGTAAAAAATAGGTACACGACAACCATGGCTTGGGGGGACCCACCCATTCGCGTTCATACACAATGGGTGGATTCTGGCAAGCCAGGGTGCAGCGTGTACCCACCTAGAAACTATACCCGAACCAAAACTAAAAATCTTGTAAGGGAAAAATCCTGCTGCCCATTGGACACTGCAGCGATGACACTGCCCGCAAGGGATGTGTGGAATGATTCGCCTGCATAGGGCCAAAGGGGTATTGATGCCAGTAGGCGCGCTGCCTTGCAGGGGGACGTTAGGGTACGAGGATGAAACTGTAATGTGTCTGACGACAAGTTGACATGGTCCTTGTCAGAGTCGGAAAGCTCCCATACTTAGACCTAGGGAGGTATGGGGGTTATCACTCCTGGGACAGTGGACTCACCTACGATCGGAATAGGATCCTAACGTGCGGATTATCTTGAAACTACCATGGCTAACTTACAAAAACAAAAAACTACAGTTAAAGATCTAAGGGTGGGAACTCTAAACGCGCGTAGTCTAAAAACTGGCCGACTTAGCGAACTCATTAAGATAGCAATTGAATACAAAACTGACTTAATAGCACTTCAAGAAACCTGCTGGTCGGGCGATTTCGCGTCAATTTCTAAGGATGACTATACTTTTCACTATGGGGGAGCTAAGGGGCAAAGACTGGGGACTGGTTTTCTTATTAATAAACGAATTTCGCAAGCACTTATCGACATGCAATTCATTAATGACCGGTTATCATACATTGTACTAAAGGGTAATTTCAGCAAACACGTATTAATCAATGTGCACTGCCCCACCGAGGACAAAGACGAAGACACTAAAGATCTTTTTTATGAAACAATCGAGCAGGTTTTTGACAAGTTCTCAACGTTTGACGCAAAAATAGTATTGGGGGACTTCAACGCGAAAATTGGAAAAGAACCAATGTATAGGCCTACAATAGGATCAGAAAGTTTGCATGACGTCAGTAATGATAATGGAACCAGAGTAATAAACTTTGCAGCTTCAAAGAACCTCGTTGTCAAAAGCACATATTTCAAGCATAAAAATATACATAAGGCCACCTGGACATCACCAGATGGTAAAACTCACAATCAGATTGATCACGTTCTAATAGACAGAAGACGTCATACAAACATTCTCGATATAAGATCGTATAGGGGAGCGGATTTAAATTCAGACCATTTTCTCGTGATAGTAAAACTAAGATCTAGGCTAGCGCTAAGTAAGAAAACAAGCCGCACAGAGCCAACAGTTCGTTTCAATATAGATAAGTTCAAAACAGCAACAGAAACGTTAAATTACCAAGTTGAGATTTCTAATAGTTTCGACGCTCTCCAAGAACAGAGAGACGATAACAATAATCGCGAGGAGGACCCGGAAACCCTGTGGAGCAATACGAAAAAGGCGATAAAGGCAGCCGCGAAACTTACGATAGGTTTTAAGAAAGTAACCAAAAGCAAACCATGGTTTGACGAAGAGTGCAAACTCTGGTTTGAGAAACGTCGGAAGGCCAGACTAAGTAGTTTACAAAATAAGTGCGATCAAACACATAAGAAATATCTCGAGATTAGCAAAAGTACAAATAGGCTCTATAGATCCAAGAAAAGGGAGTGGGAAAAGAATAAAATACTAGCAATAGAAGCGCATAATAAACAAAATAACCCGCGTGAGATGTACAGGGGAATCAATTTTATAAGGAAAGGCTTTCAAAGTAGAACGGAAGTAATGAGGGACGAAAATGGCAATCTAGTAGCCGATGCGACAGAGAGACTGAATTTATGGAAAGATTATTTCGATAAACTATTAAATGTACGCGAAGCCCCCGTTGAAGGTAATCTCGGTGAAATCCACACTGCTGATCTATTAATTAACGATCCTACTGATATAGAAATAGAAATGGCCATCAAGAAGTTGAAAAATAACAAAGCCGCGGGCATCGATGACCTACCGTCAGAACTGATAAAAAATGGAGGCCCTTGCCTCACAAGGCAAATTTGTAAATTGATACGCGCAGTTTGGAAAACAGAACGCATGCCGGAAGAATGGAATACCTCTATCATTATTCCCATCCTTAAAAAAGGCGATAAAACTAACTGTAACAACTATCGGGGAATTTCACTTGTGCCTTCGTGCTACAAGATCCTGTCTAATGTTATCCTAAGTAGACTAACTCCTTTTGCCGAGGAAATCATTGGGGATTACCAGTGTGGATTCCGCCGAAACCGATCTACAAGCGATCAAATGTTTACAATTAGACAACTGTTAGAAAAGAAATGGGAATTTAAAGAAGCAGTACATCAGCTATTTATCGATTTTAAAAAAGCTTACGACTCTATTATACGCGCGCGAATGTACTGGATCCTAGAGTTCTTGGGTGTGCCAAGAAAATTGGTTAGACTTATCGAAATTTGCTTAAGCGGCAGTAAGGGTAGAATACGCGTAAACGGTAGTTTATCTGAAGAGTTTTCGATCCGCGATGGCCTGAAACAGGGCGATGCACTTTCGTGCGTCCTTTTTAACTTAGTTTTAGAATACGTGGTTAGGCAAGTGCAGGCGAATCCGACCGGTGCTACCCTCAATGGGGTAATACAAATTCTTGGATATGCGGATGATCTCGACGTACTAGGGGATGATAAAGAAACGGTAGCTAAAAATGCAGAAATCTTGATCGCAAAAGCCAAAGAGATTGGCTTGGAAGTTAGCGAATCGAAGACAAAATATATGACCGTCGTCAGGTCCGGACAAAGTAATCAAGACGGGGATCTAATGGCCGGAAATATGAAATTCGAAAGGGTTAACGAGTTTAAATACCTCGGGTCTATTATAACTAGCGAAAATAAGATTAAAACGGAAATCAATGCGCGGCTACACGCTGGCAATAGGTGCTATTATGCAGCAAACACGCTACTAAAATCGCGATCGCTATCTAGAAACATCAAAGTAAGAATTTACAAAACGATAATAATGCCGGTCGTCATGTACGGGTGTGAAACGTGGGCGCTGACGAAAGGAGAAGAGAATAGGTTTAGAGTTTTCGAGAATAAAGTACTTAGAAAAATCTATGGTCCAAAAAGGGACGAAGAGACCGGCGAGTGGAGAAAACTGCATAATAATGAGCTGCACGCTCTCTACGGGTCAGCAAATATTAATAGAGTAATGAAAGCGCGTAAATTAAGATGGGCGGGGCATGTAGCAAGAATGGGCAATGAAAGAACAGTGGCGCAAGTTTTAAGAGGGAGACCGACTGGTAAGAGACCCCTAGGCAGACCGAGAAACAGATGGGAGAAAAATGTAAGGGATGATCTAAAAGAACTAGGACATGATTACTTAAACTGGATGGAGAATGCACAAGATAGAGATGTGTGGCGGTCTCGGGTAGATGAGGCAATGAACTTTCGAGTTCGAACTGCTAATCTATAATAATAATAATAACTTCAACTATTCGGTTGAAAATTCATCATCTTTCTTGATTGAAAGTTAACTTTTTTGTTAAAAATTCGTCTTTTCGGAATTAAAAGTTAAATGTTTTTTTTTATACAATCAACTTTTTAGTTAAAAACTCAACTATTTTGTTGAAAATTCATGATTTTTTATTAAAAGTTCCACTATTATGTTGAAAATGAAATATATTTCTACTTGAAATCTTAGGAATATCGTACCTACAATAATGTTATTCAAAAGAATTTATTCCACTATTTTCTTAAAAAAAATTACCCTATTTTCCCTATTTTTAGAGTATTTTTGACTGTGAAATCTGAAATCACTTTTACAATAAATTACATTATATATTTTTACTTGAAGTTCTAAAATATTAAATTCTTTTCAAATGTTATGGAATAAAACAATTAGTATGAAATAATAATGATTATAAACGCTTAAAAATCAACCGGGAAAAATGTAATATTTAACCGGGAAAACCACGGGAAAATAGCCTGGAATTTTTTTTTTTAAGTTCAAGTGGCCACCCTGACAACTGACAAGCCTCATTTCTGTTTTGTCACAAAGTAACCCCCTGAAAAGTGTTTGGAAGAAATATACCCATGTGGAAAAGTTAATTGGGGCCAGATTGGGGCCCAACCAGATTGCCCAATTAATAGTTGGGC
>CAKNYM010050606.1:193910-213758 GCA_932195095.1 Andricus curvator | reverse complement strand
AGGATAGAGGCTGGGCGGTGGCAAATGGTATGGCAACTGGGGACGAACTATTTAAAATAGAGAGCCTTGAATCGTTAATATTTCAGACTGTTTAATTTAAACTTTGAACGTTACAATTTTAATTGTTCTATTTAACGAATTTTTAATAAATGTAAGTGAAATCATTGAATTTTCATGCATAAATAACAATTGAACAATTATCATTTTGGAAAAAAATTGAACTCGTTTAAGAGATATTTACAAGTTTTGAGAGAACCTAAACTTAATTTGAAACTGAAAAATATTTCGAAAAATAAAAAAACTATATTTAGATTTCTGAAGGTTTCGAAATAAAATTTTGAAGCTTTTCAAGGATCTTTAAAGGTTTCAAGAAAGTAAAAATAAATTCTTAATTTCGCTGGGAAAATTTTAAATTATTTTTTATTTTGAAAAATGAATTTTATGATAATATTTAAAGAGACTTAAAACAAACTTTTTTAATATCAATAAATGACAATTGAAAAATTATCAATTTGGAAAATTATCGACCAAATTTAAAATATATCTAGAAGTTTTGAAAAGATTCCAAAATATTTTAAAACGTGTAAAGATTTCAAACCATTTAATACGCAAAGTAGATTTTTGTAGATTTTGGACACAAAATTTATAAGCTTTTTAAGCATTTTAAAAGGTTTTAAATGAAAAAAAAATTTGCATCTGAATTCCTAGAAAAACTAACAATAATTTTATCAAAAAAAAATCTGGATGATTTAAAGATAGTTTTTTTTTATTATTGCAGGATTTAAAAAAAATTATAGTAAAAATTCGAGTTCCAAGATGGTAATATTATTATCAGATTCCTGGAGATATTTTAAATTATTTTTTTAAAACAAATTTTCAAGAGAATATTTAAAAACACTTCAAAACAAACTTTAATGTATAAATTAACGTTTCTACGTTAAAATTACTTAAAATGATATAATATTTCTACAAACTGTCTTCTAATCATTTTTTAATGGGCTTGTCATTTTGGATTTATTTATCGAATGTGCTCTGCAGAAAATCGAAAATTCAAATTTCGAACCAAACGGTGTGAGATATGAAAACAAATTTCAACAAGGAACTGCAGCTTTTAAAAAGTCCTACAAAATTTATTTAAATCATTTTTGGAGAGGACCTGTTATTTTAGTTTGGTTTATCGAGAATACTATGAAAAGAAGTCAAATCTGCGAAATTTGAGCCAAACGAGGCGAAATATAGAGGAAATTTTTCGGATTAATTTTAGCTACATTTTATGGGAACGCTGGCCAGAACTACATCGCGACAATTTTAAAAATGATCAAATTCATGAATTTGGTATAGATTAGGAATTTTCTAAAAATCAGTTTCATAAATTGTGTACACATTCCAATCCTCGTGTATTGAATAATGTTAATATAATTGATTAAAATTTTTTCAAACGCCGGCAAAGCACAAAAAAAATTGTAAGCATGCATGTGTTTTTTAAACATACATCGCCTTATTGTATACTAAATTTTATGTGAAAGATGGACAGAACTACATCGCGACAATTTTAAAAATGATCAAGTTCACGAATTCGGTAGAGATTAGGAATTTTCTAAAAATCAGTTTTATAATTTTTTTAAACTTTTCAATCCTCGTGTATTGAATAATGTTAAACCTTTTCCAATGTCCTTGAATCTTTTAAATATATTGTTAGAATTAATCTTTTTGAATAAAAAATTAATTTGAATTTTCCCAGGAATCTTTAGAAAATTTTTGTATTATCTTCAAACCTTTAACACTGTTAAAAACACTTCTAAATTTTATTTCGAAATCTTCAAAAATCTACATTTTGTTTTCAAATGTTATGAAATCTTCTCAAATCTTAGAATATTCTTCAAATGTTTTCAAAATACTTAAAAGGCTTGTGAATTTTCTGTTTAAATCGTCGAAAATCTATATTTTTGTTTCAATTTTTTGAAGTATTTTCAAATTTTCAATTATTCTTGAAGTTTTTTTAATACTTCTAAATATCTCTCAAAGTTGCTTTAGTAAATGTACAGGATTCCTGAAAATAAAACAAGAATCTAACGATCGAATTTGGACAGCCACCGCAAAATGCTCCTACTGAAATTCCTAAAAACGAAAAAAAATTGTTTCTTTGAACAAAAATTAGAGAAAAGGAAAGAAAAATTAGAAGGCAACCAACCAAATCCCCTTCGCTCTCTTTTTTATTTCTTTCGTCTTTTTTACTTTTATTATTATCAAATCACAATATGAAAGCATTCACAATATCTATCAACGTTTCGGTGCTCATACAACACCCTTATCAAGGTAAGAAAAATTAGAGCTGGTGGGAACAGCGATGAAACATCGGCGCTATCTCCTGGATACCTGAGATCTAAGCGTGGGTCAAAAGGCAACTCCGTTAAAACAAACAAGAAATAAGAGACAGTCAAGAATCATAAAAACCTGTTGCTAAATGTCATTAATCGTACTAGAATAACTTTTGCTTAATTTATCCAAATCAGTTTTCAAATTAATACACGGAGAAAAATGGAAGGTCATTTTGGCCATCTAGATGTGCAGACAGACTATATTGCAGGGTCAACTATAGGACAGCCCTTGAAGATGGCTAAAGCGACTATCTCTAGAAGATTAAAACAAGAGGTTCAAATCGATCATCTCAGAGTTTCGACTTGGTCATCTCGGAAAGTCGACTCAAGCGTCATAGAGAGTCGAACCGATCATGAGAGATGGTGGAACTGATCATTATGAAGGGTCGAATCGCTCATCATAGAAGGCTGATTTGGTCATATCAGATAGTCCACCTGATCTCCTCGGACAGTCGACCTGCCCATCTTAGAGGGTCGATTTGATTATTCTACATTTTCTGTATTTGTTGTCCTTTTTCCACTTATTCCAGTCTCTCTCTTATAAGAGATTGGAAATTATGAAATTAGGTGGAACCTGTAAAACCTGAAAATTTATATGAAATACATGAATTCTGAAAGCATTTTTTATTCTTTGTGCAGAGTGAGGTGTATGAGACATAATTTGATATGCAAAAAACAGTGCACATTGACAATATATTTTTGGGAGCACGAAAAGCTAAGGACACGGCACGTTGTCACACTGATACGTGAGATTTCAAACATTGAAGTGAATTCAGAAACCAATATCCCACATCTCGTTACTTTCTGCCTCATCAATGAATGCTGAAATTTTTTTCACGTTTTCAGTTTGAAACGACACGGTGACAACAAATTGATAGCTGAACGTCCAGTTATTACGCCTTTATCCTAAGTCCCTTGGAAGCATCAAATTTGACGTTCTCTCTTATGCACTTCACTCTCCAGGCATATTCGAAATATTAAAAAAGCAGTTTAAACTTTTTAAAAATATGTTTAAGTTCGATAAACAGCAAATATGACCCTGAACAACTCAATGACATTCACTCACTCCGATATTGCTCTGAACCACGGTGCTCCCAACTCTCGTATCCTTTCACACTGCATCCATCGCGCCGATAACCGAATCGAGGTTGGCGCGCTAATTTGAAATTATGAAATGTGCAAAAAATAAATGATAGATTTTAATTTTTAAAGAAAGGAATATACTTTTCATCTTAAATATGAATTTACGATAATTATTAATATTCTTATGCACTTAACATTTATTATTTGTTCTGAACATTTGACTTACACATTTATTCAAAAAAAAAAAAAAAAAAAGACTTATTGGCTCCTGTTTTAGAGGTAGGCCAGGATTCGGCTTTGGGCACATATTAACTCCTATCAAACACAACGCTGCTGAAGGCTGGTAACCTTCTCAGCATAAATCACCAACCAATTGAGACTCTCGGTTTCCTTTTTCTGTCCTCACCTCCCCCCCCCACACACACACAGTAACAGAAGTATTGGTGGGACTGACGTTACAGATAGACTATCCACCGTACGACGAATAATCACTTAACTTGGACATGATTTCGGCTCGCAAAACAAATTTCGCGCATAAAGGTGTTAGTTGGGTGTACAATCTAAACATGAATAATACAAACAATAAAGTAGCCTCGGAATGGACTGAAACTTGGATCGACAAAATGCATACACACGGTAAACGTAAAGGTCGAATTTCAGGCGATGAATGGAGACTGGGTGTCTGGAATGCTAGAGGAGTGAATGACCTTAAAATAAGAGAACTACGAGAAACTATGCATGCAAGGAAACTAGATATTTTATGTGTACCTGAGACGAAGAAAAAGGGTTGCGAAAGTAGAAACATAGATAATGGGGTGTGGAAAGGCGGTTTTGAAATATGGTCAGGAGTAGGTAGTGAATCAAATCGTAGTCAAGGGATCGGTTTAATTATGAATAAAAAAGCAAGACAGCATCTCAAAGATCATGATTTTGTATCTCCCAGATTGTTGTGGGCTAGAATGAAGGTAGGAATCAGAAGGTTATTTATCATAGCGTGCTACGCCCCAGTTGACAGTGAGCCGCGAGAAGTCAAAGACGCTTTCTGGGACACTTTAAATGACACAATAAGTACTTGCGATCCAGGTGAAAGAATAATTCTGCTAGGAGATATGAACGGATGGGTCGGCGTTCAACGTCAGGATACAGATACAGAAAGGGTACTAGGTAAATTTGGGGATCAAAGAAAAAATTATAACGGGGAAAAATTAGTTAGCTTATGCCTAGAAAAGGGCCTATTTATTACCAATACTTGGTTTCGACATAAAATGATCCACACGTACACTTGGTGTAAAGGAGATAACCGCAGTGTAATTGACTTCGTTATTGCGGATGAAAGACTAAGAGAACTAGTCAAAGATACAAGAGTCATGAGGGGTTCCGAATGCAATACTGATCATCATCTTTTAATCTCTAAAATAAACTTAGGCCGGGGATGGAAAAGAAAGAGAACAGAAAAAACGAAACAAACTCGAATAAAGATTGAAAATTTACAGAAACCGGAAGTGCGAATAGAGTTTCAAAATAAGTTAAGCGAACGCATAGATAGGGCAACTTGGGAAGCGCTTACGAGCAATAAAGATATAGAGGGCGCGTGGGCTTTATTACGGGATATCATTGTTAAAACTGCAATTGAAGTGTGTGGTACGGCAGTGGTAGGAAGAAAGTCTGGTGATGCATGGTGGAATGATGAAATTCAAGCAGCCCAGCGAAAAAAGAAAAAAGCGCACAAGAGAACATTAAACATGACAGGTCTTAGCGATGAGGAGAGAAATAGACTCAAAAATGATTACAAAGACAAAAAGAGGAAAATGAAACGACTAGTCAAGGAGAGTAAAGAAAAAATCAGAACAGAAGAAGAGAACAAAATACAAAACGGCTTTGGAGGAATAATGAAACTACTATATAAACAGTTGAAGGAAAGTAAAAGTACAGAGTTTGCTAGCATGAGAAACAGCAAAGGTGAAATGCTATATGATATAGACGAGATAGTAGACGCTTTAAAAGACTCTTTTAAAGAACTATTAGGAGGTGAAGATATAGGACAACAAAACTTCGACATAGAACATAATGCATTAGAAAACCCAATTGAAAAAGTCTGTGTCACTGAGGTCCGAGACATAATTAAGAACTTGAAAAACGGTAAGGCTGCTGGCATAGACAGTATTAGTGCTGAAATGCTCAAATACGGTGGCGAGTACATACCTCACAGGTTGTGCGAATTAATAAATTTATGTATCGAGACGGGGAAAGTCCCAGACGATTGGAAAAAAGCGATTATCGTACCAATATACAAAAGAAAGGGAGATAAAAACAACTGCAGTAATTACAGAGGTATCAGCCTACTAAGTACCGTAAGTAAAGTATACTCAAAAATACTTATTCGTAGGGTAATGGAAATCACAGAAGAAAAAATATGGGAAGTCCAAAGTGGATTTATGCCAGGAAGATCATGTACAGATCAGATATTTAGCCTAAGACAGATCACAGAAAAAAAGCTTGAGAGTAGGAAAGAAAGTTTTCTGTGCATTTATTGACCTAGAAAAAGCATTTGACACGGTAAATAGAAGTAAACTTTGGGAAGTTCTTAAAGAATACGGAGTAAATGGAGGGCTCCTGCAAGCAATAAAAACAATATATACAGGTAGTAAAGCGAGCGTAAGGGTAAACGGGAAACTGAGTGACTGGTTCGATATTATGCAAGGCGTGAAACAAGGATGCGTTCTGTCATCGTGGCTATTTATCATATTCATGGATAAGTGTCTAAGAACTGCACTCTTCGACGAAGAAGGTGTAGATCTCCAAACAGTTAAGGTACGTGGGTTAGCTTTCGCAGATGAAAAGATTGTTATGGCAGAATCAGTCGAAGACTTGCAAAGAATGTTGAATAAACTTCATACAAGCATGAAGGACATGGGACTCAAAATTAACGTAAATAAAACAAAAATCATGGTGTTTGAGGGAAAGAGTGAGAAAACAATGTGCAACATTGTCCTAAATGATGAGAGATTAGAACAAGTTGACAAGTACGTATATCTAGGTAGTCTATTCACTAGCGACGGAAAAATAGATGGGGAGTTAGATAGGCGCATAAATAAGGGTAAACAGGTTATCGGTAGAGCAGGGTCCATCCTAACAAATAAAAACATATCAAAAAAAGCTAAAATGGCCATACACAATTCTATATTCGTACCGACTGTACTATACGGTAGCGAGACATGGACATGTCAAGAAAAGGACAGGAGTAAAATTAACGCGATCGGCATGAAACCTCTGCGCATAATATGCGGGAAAACACTAATGGACAAAGTCCGAAACGAGACAATCCTCAAAGAATGTGGTGCAAAAGAGACAATAGTTGACACATGGGGAAGAAATCAGTTAAGATGGTTCGGACATCTTGAAAGAATGAAAGATGAACGACTGACCAAACAAGTGTATAAAGGTAAAGTAAATGGCAGAATGCCCAGAGGAAGACCACCGAAAGAATGGTTAGAATCTGTAAATGAGACATTGATCCGTAGAGACATAAGAAGCCATAGGAACACAAGAGCTTGCATGAAAAAATGCATGGACGTGAAGGAAGCAAAGGTAGTATGCCAGGACAGAAAAGTGTGGCGACAAATAGTTCGTAAACAGAGTGACAGTAGAATGAATGACGCCGGAAACAAAGATCTTGGATACTAATGGGCCCAAGTGGAGAACCATACATAACAATTTTGTGAGGCTCTTCACTTGGGGTGATCGCTAGAGAGATTGATCAGCAACCTGGGTCGGAGCAGTGTTGCGGAGTAAACGTGTCATTGAAATAAATAACACGAGAATTCCAGATCAATCTAAAATATATATACCTAACACTTATATACCTATCCACCTCATACCTATATTCCTACCTACCTTATACCTATATACCCATATGCACACTACTATTCTCCAACCGAGCAAGTCACGCCTACCCCGAAAGGGAAATGGCTTAATGGTATAATAATAATAAAAAATAAACACGCCAACGGTAACTAATCAGGTTGGCCCTCCGCGATGGGTCATTTGCTTTTCCGTGGATGATCGAAATGAGTGAAAACAAGATGAAAGTATTGACCATCCCGAAAGGATAGTTCGATTATCCCTGATAGTGAGTCTGACCTTCTCATAACAGACAGACTGGTCATAAAATGAGAGCTACTCCGAATATGTCAACAAAATTCTGGATGGCTCTTTAGACCATCTAGAAGAACGGACTGGCTCTCTAAATTGTGTCCCTCTAACTTTGACCATCCATTTTTCTCTGTGTAGGCAACTTATTTTGTTTTTCAATATAAAGCATTTCTATGAATTCTCTCTTTCTCTCATTACATTCACTATGTAAAATTTCAACATCATCCCAGTCAAGCTCATGGTCAACATCAAAAAACCCTGTCGTATGTCTAGAAAGAACACTCTTATAACAACGTCCCAAACGAACATCACATTTGGGTTCCTCCAGCCTAGTATTAAGAAGTCTGCCAGTCTGTCCCACATGAGTGATCTTACAGATCTTGCAAGTGATCTTGTAAACAACACCACCTTGTTCAAATATATCTGAAGGATCTTCACAAAAAGTTATTATTGAATCCATGATAAATGTTATACGGAAAATAGTATGAATATGAAATGTTTTCAACATAAATTCAATAGTTTTCGAAATGTTTTTTCGAAAATTCCTATTCTCCACCATAGTTCTGAGGTGGATCAATTTTCAAACTTCTGCTTCTTTCGAGAAAATTTAGTATACAATCAAATTATACAGATATACATCTTAAAATTGTATGAAAACCAGAAAGTATTTTTCTTGTATTCCATCGTTATTCGAAAGTTTCAGTAATATTTTTAAATGCAGATACATATTACGTTTTAGTGTATGGAGATTAAAAAATAACCAAATTTTGTGCACTTGTTTTTAAAAAATTCTTGATATCTGCCGAAATTGTAAGCTTCATAATTTTTAAAATTACTGCATTAGCGTTCTGTGCCTCTTTCCTATGAAATTTAGTATATAACGAATCTATATATCTCAAGAAAATGTGTGTGAAGTTAAAATTATTTTTTCGATTTATCCCGGCATTATTGAAAAGTTTTAGTAGTGTTTTTATTTTCTTAGTGTTATTAGAAATATGCACAACGTTTTTAAAATATAAAATGTTTATCATCCTCTTTTTCAGATATCCCTAATCTCTATTCATACGACCCAGAACCTACACACCGAAGTTAACATTGTCCTGTGGCACCATCTTCAACAACGTAAGTAATTTTATTCCTTAATTTTCAAGCGCCAAAAATTTAATTGTTTAAATAAGTTAAAAGTGTTTTGCAAGTAGTGCACTATATAGGATATAAAGCACATGCTGGCAAATGTTGGGGTTATCGTACCTCCACCGGTTATCAGTAAACGAGGATATCATTTCTGTAAATGATTTTTACAATTATTCAGAGAAATATTTTTACATTCTCATCATTCATGATTGAGAAAGTATTGGAATTGTCAAAAATTTCAAACCACAGTTTCTCAACGGATCTCCACGTTTCGAAACCCTCTGAAGCCGAAAATTGAGTTTTGGCGATGGCGTCTGTCTGTCTGCCTATCTATCCGTCTGTAAACACGATAACTCTCGAAAAAATGAATGGATGAAATTGAACTTAGCACAACTTATTCAGGTCCTGAAAAAAAGAATGAGTTCGTTAACCAGCATTCCTTGACGAACGGTTATGATTTTATCCATCAAAAATGCTATATGAAACCGAATTTTCCATTTTTACGCCTAGCGACGACCGCTGTTTTAGTTTTATACATCTAAAATGTAGAAGTCGAAAATTCTAATTTTCAGTCAAACGGCATAGATAAGCAAAAAAGTGTGGAAGAATTGTAGCTTTTTGGAAGATCTATAATTTTTCTTTCAACCATTTCTTGATGAGACTTGATATTTTGGTTTTATTTTTCGAAAAGACTATAAAAAAAATTTAAATTTTAAGCCACACGATGCAAAATATGGGGAAAAGTATCAGAAAGGCATTCTAGCTTTTAGAAAATCCTATTAAATTCTTGGAAATTATTTCTTGATAAGACTTGTCATTTTGGTTTCATTTATCAAAAATACTCTGAAAAAAAAGAAAATTCCAATTTTTAGCCAAACGAAGTAAGATACAAAAGGAAGTCTAAGCGAACAATTATAGCTTTCAAAAACTCGTCGAAAATTTGTTTCAATAATTTTTGGATAGTACTTTTTATAAAATTTTCCAGACCTTTTTTCGAAATTCAGAAATTTGTTGTGCGCCTATCCGTATTACTCAACAATTCAAACCATTCATCCCTACGACTTTTTTTCGATAAAAGGGAAATTGTCAGAGTTCTAGCATTTTCAAAATCCCCCCACCCCCCAAAAAAAAACGAAAATTAACATTTCAAGCGCAACAAAGCCCGAGATGAAAAAAAGTCAATAGACAAAAAACGTTACTTTTCAAAGGCCGTACAAGAATGTGATGACAAATTTCTCAATTTTCTTGAAAAATTGAAAATTCAAATTTTGGTCGCACAAAAAATAATAAATTATTACATTCTCATTATAATGAGAAGGTATTGATTTGATGTGAAAAACGGCTTGCGGGGATTCCATCAAATGTCGACGTTTTGAGGCCCCGTAAATCAGAAAAAATAGTTTTCACGTCGGTGTCCATTTAAACTATGCAACAACAAAAATAGGTAAAGAGAAAATCTCTTCATTTATCTGAAAGAAATTTGTTTATATACACTCTGTACAATAAGTACAAACAAAAAATTATTGTGAAATGAAGAACAATTAATAAAATAAATTTGCTGTATTTTGCTCTGTCCAATTCAGTAGTTGCGAACAGGGGCACAATATTTACAAAAATGCATGCTTTGTAAATATTCTCAAAAAACAGGAAGGGAAAATTATAGTTTTCAATTCATAAGATTTGAAAAGATGCATACTACAGTTTTGTTTCAAAATCGTTCTTAAGCTGATGTCACAATTTGTTCGCCTAAATTATATCTACAAATTTGCTTTGATTAATTTTTCTATAGCACGTGTAGTTTTGGATTTAATCGTGAAAAATAACATTACAAATAAACAAGTTCAATTTGTATAAAAACGACTAGCGATTAATGACAAATAGGGAACGAGTATTGAAATAATCATGAAAAGTAAAATTTGTACTTTATTTTGCGTGATGAAAATGTGATCGTTAAAGCCGAAGGAGCATTAACAAAAGAGAATTCACAATCACCAAATTACTATTGTGGATGATTTCACATTTATTTGTCAAAGATTTTGCGTGAACGTAGGGAAGTACAAAGACAGAGCGCATAGCGCGAGGTAAATACATTATCGAGCGCGACGCGCGAGAACCAACAGTCGCGCGCGATGTGAATGTGCCCGCACAGCAGGCAGATTTTTTATTTTATATAAGGCTACAGAATTCACACTCTTTTTCCTATTTCTCAATTTTCCTCTTTTTTAAAGAATTTTTACTTTTTTTCATTGTGTTTTTTTCTCTTTGTTTCGCTAAAATGCAAACTGAATTAATGGCACCCAATATGGAAATTCCACTATTTTAACATACAAGTTAATGCTTTTTAGTAGAGAATTCATCTGGCTTGGTTAAAAATTAAACTATTTGCTTCAAAACTGAATCATGTTTTTAAAAATTCAACTATTTTGCTAAGAAGTCATATTTTTTGGTCGAAAATTCAACTGTTTTGTTAAAAGTTCTTATTTTTAGGTTGAAAATTCAACTGTATATTTTTTATTGTATACAATATTTCATTTAAAAGATGGGCAGAACAACATCTCGACAATTTGAAACTAATAAAATTCACGAATGCGGTAGGGATTAGGAATTAAAAAAAAAATGAATTTCACAAATTTTGTATACTTTTCAATCCTCGTGTATCGCATAATGTCAAAGTAATTGATGAAAATTTGTTTCAAGGCCGGCAAAGCACAAGAAAAGTTTGTTAGCATTCATGTATTCTTCAAACGTATATTGTTTCATTATATATTTTATGAAAAAGATGGACAGAACTCCATCGCAGTAAAAATGATCAAACTCACGACTTTGGTATAGATATGATTTTTTCTAAAGAAACTTCTAAATTTCGTGTATCATTTAAAACTCGTGCATCGAATAATGGGAACATAGTAGCAGAAATTAAAAAAATTATCAATTCCACGACTACGGTATAGATTACAAATTTTTTTTAAACAAATTTTTAAATTTTCTATATTTTTTTAATCTCGTGTATCAAATAATGTCAACATAATAAAAACATGGCTCCTATAGTTTTTAAGAGCCGGCAAAACATAAAAACATTTTTGTAGGGATACATTTTTTAAACGTATATTGTTTTATTGTATACTGCATTTTATAATAACGATGGACAGGACTAGATCGCGACAATGTTAAAAATGATCGAATTCACGAATTCGGTAGAGATTGGGAATTTTCTCAAAATCAGTTTCATAAACTTTGTACACTTTTCAATCCTCGTGTATTGAATAATGTTCATATTAGGTAAATATTTTAGTAACCATGTGACGAAAAGTAAATCGAAACAAATGATGGACATAGTCAAGGATGTTGAATCAAGTATACACAAAATTCCAATATTAGATCAACAGGATTTCCGAAACAAGGTTTTACACTTGTCAAAGATCTTTGTTGATAAAAATTGTTTGCACATTAGTAGTATTGATCATGAAATTTCTAAATGTTTTCAGGATAACAAAAGATTTCCTTAAAAACAACCCTGATATAATTTGCATGAGTGCCGATAAAGGCAATATTACAGTTTTTATATGAAGAAATCAGATTATGTTAGGGAAATGAAGATTTGCTTTCCAATCGTGGTAACTTTGAATTATTGAATGAAAATCCGTTGAAACAATTAAGAAGAGACACTCCCAAGATCCTAGACAATTGGAGAAAGAAAGGAATTTTGGGACAGGATATAAGATGGACTGATATAAATACCGAAGACACAGTTCTTACAAGCTGCCATGGTTTGTAAAAGATTCATAAAGATGGCTATCCTTTGAGAATGGTTATTTCAACTATTGACACTCCCACGAAATTTTTAAAACATAACTTTAATTTGATACTTAAAGACTCCATTACAACTTCCAAATACAACATTGAAAATAGCTGGGAATTCCAAAAAATTATTATTTAAAAAACTGTTCCTGATGACCATGTAATGAGTTATTTGGATGTGCTTGTAATGTTTCCAAGTATACCCCTTGAATTGGTTAAACAGATAATTTTAAATAGATGAGATGTATATAAATGTATATGTATTAGACTGAAGCGTTCCAGACAAAATTATCTTCTTGAAACATGGTGCAAATGTCATTGCCGAATAATGCTATCTGCCCACTTACAAGAAAGTAGAAAACATATTTTCAGCAAATCACTTCACAGAAAAACTAATAATTATTTTTCTTAATTAAGAAAATAAAATTAGAAAAAAATTGCGTATTAAAACCAAAAAAGATGAAATAAGTTGAAATTTAAGAAAATTAATTCAGAATAAATCAATATTTTAAATTCTTCTTAACGTTCAACTTTAAAATTTATCTATACAATTATCCGAAGAAATAGAAAGAGGAAAGGAAGAAGAAGAAAACGTACAAAACCCTTTATTTCTTTCATTTTTTTTATTTTTTAAACCACAATCAAAAACATTTACAAAAACCTACAATCCCACTATTAAATTTTTAGCTCAAAATTTCCGAATAATTAATTTTATTTCATGATAAAATTTATTTTTAAATGTTACTAAACATTATTGATGGAAGAAAACATTCTATTTGTAAGCGATTTTTCAATAGTAAGAAATAATTCAATTCTTAACATTTTGCTACCACATTATAATTTGTAACCTTTTTAGTATGGATAGCAGTAAAAAAAATGGAAAATTTTTTACTGATTTACATTTTAATTTGAATTATTAATTTTGAGTTCTGAAGATTTCAAAATATGTCGAAAATGAACCTAGGAAATTTTGAGATAATTTTCTGCATTTTTTAGGATTTTAAATAATTTTAGAAAAACTGAATTATTTCAAAAGGTATTTCAAAGTTTTTAAAAATTCAAAAGATATTACGAAGCTTTTCAATGAGTTTGCAAGGTTTCAAGATAATGAAAAACTTTTCTGAAGGTTCCTGGGAGAATTTGAATTGATTTTTTATCTTGAACAATTAATTAATAGGGATTCAAAAATAATTTGTAAATTAAAAATATTTCAAATAATTAAAAATAATATGCAGGTTTTGAGGATTTCGCAATAAAAATTTGAAGCTTTTCAAGGATTTTAAAACGTTTCAAGATAATAAATTAAAAAATCTCAAGATTCTTGGGAAAATTTCATTTGAAATTTCTGTAAATCAATTAAATTTTTTTTTAATCAGGACGATTTGAAGTCAGTTTTGTTAATCACAAATATTTTCAAACTTTGAAAGATTCCTAAAAATGTATCAAATATGAAATATCCTAAAATTCGAAAAAATCCAGTAAAATGAGAAATAGACTCCTTCGACATATTAGAAATGTTCAACAATCTTTTTAAATTTTCTTAAGAATCATAGCAAAATTATATTTATATAACAATACAAAATGAATAAAAGCTCTTAAAAAATAAATGGTTATCAGAAATTTGTATTTAGTATTAAAAACTATTTTCTATTTGAAATTATAATTTTGTTGATTTTTTTTTCATCTTTGACTAAAAAATCTTGTTTAGTTTGAAAACTCTACTACTTCGTTGAAAGTTGAACCTTTTTGTTGAAAATTCATTTTATGCGTGGAAAATTAAATTATTTTGTTTACAATTGGGTTTTTTGATAAAAATTATTTTTTTAACTGAAAAGTCAACTAATTATATCTTATTGATAACAAGTTAAACTTATTTGTCGCAGTTGAACTACTTTCTTAAAAATTAATTTAATTATTTGAAGATACATCTATTATATTTCTTATTAGGAATTAATCTTGTTTAGGAAGAAAATTCGTTCTTTTGCATTAAAAATTCAACTGTCTTCTAAAACATTCGTGCTTTCGGCTTAAACATTCAACTGTTTGGGTAAAAATTGAGCTTTTTTCTTCAAAATTTGTCCCTTCTGCTTAAAAGTTGAACTATTTGGTTAAAAAGTCATCCGCTTCATTCAAAAATTAAATTATTTCATTGAAAATTCGCCAATTTTGCTTGAAAACACATCTATTTGTTAGCAAATCACCTTTTTGATCGAAAACTTATTTCTTTTTTTGTTTTGATTAAAATTCAACTATTTGGTGTTTTTATTAAAAAATTATTATTGTACGTTTTGTGCTTTGTTTCAGGCGTTAATCAAATGAAATCAAAGAATGAATTTTCGCTTGGAAAATTTTCAAAATAGCGAGACGGCCTTGTTGAATAGCCGCAATTCTGATTTTGTAAATCAAGATACCTCAATCAAATAATAGATGCTTTTATTGTACTGTCTTAATCTAAATTCATGAAATTTCACTGATTTCTAGTGAAATTTTACTGATTGAATTAGGCAAAAGTAAGCCACTAATGATTAGTAGAAAATTTATTATTGGAAAGTGGAAAACTACACATTTTTTTAAATATCTGAATTCATTTAGGGCTGTACATAAAATAATAATTAACAAATTTTTAGAAATTGGAAACGTGGAAAATAGAAGACTTTAATAATAGATCAAAGTGCAATATTTTCAGCATCATTGCAACATTCCTGGTTCAAATGAAAACATGAGAATCATTCAGACATCTAATCTATTTTACCATACTTTATTTACTTTGAAAACAATGTCAGGAACGTAAAGAAATTCTATTGAAAAATACAAGCACGTGCTTGATAAGCATCACGTCCATCATTTTATTCAGAAAAGAATCGAAAAAATAGTTTCCTATGATTTTGAGAATTCAAGTAGTGTTTTCACAAAAAAAAATTTTCAACTTCTTCTTACTGATTTTAACAAAATAGGTTGGATTTTAATAAATAATAGCTCATCTTTTCGATAAAACATTCCCTACAATTGTACTGTATCCAATTGAAAAAATAAGTGTATGATCTTCAATGAAAATTATTTGCTTAAGATAATCTTTCTTGTAAGCAGTTTTTTAAAAACAATTTCAGTCATATAAAAATTTAGTTTCAAAATTTGAAAAAGTAGATTTGTAGAGAAAGTTTTTTTCTAAAAAATAAGCCATAATTTATTAAAATTCAACTAATGTTTTTTAAATTAAATATATTTTAATAAACGGTTAAAATACAGAAGAATCGTGTGAAAAGTAACGGTAAAATAATAAAACAAATTTATTCTGATTTAAGTGAACCTTCTTATACATAAAGAATAACCGGCGACATCGGATCATGCTCTCGCACCGATAATCTGCAGCCGACTGACTGTTTGCCTGGTGGTCTGATTCAGTCAACACATACCCGTAGTATACACTTCGTAAATTCTTAAACTCATATCAAATGATACATATATGAATTGCTATTTTCAACAAAATATCATTATCATAAATATTATTTTGAATATTAAAATCATATGAAAACTATCTTTCTTAGAGATCATAATCTTGACACGAAAACTATCTTAAAAGGATAAATATATTCATAATAATCTGTTCATTTAATTGTACGTAGTTGGGATCATCAAACTTCGCAAAATAAATTAGGAATGCATTACTTGATTCAATTTTTTTGGAAATTTTTCTGAAAGTTTAGGCATCTAGAGCAAATTATTGTTCCAGTTCAATTGGTCACTGTAACGTTTTATACATCTTTTCCCCATAAAAAATATACTCGTTTTGAAAAAGTCACGATATAAATAAACACACTCATTATCTGGCTGGGTTTTAAGTAAATAGGTTTTTTTTTATTTACATGCTCAAAAAAGCTTATGTGAACTAGATAAATCTGACAAAGAATTTCCAATAACGTGAGAAATTCGATACCTTGGTATTTCGGAAATATCGATTTCCTTGCTTGATTGTTTAAGAGATGTTAAAATAACCCTTAAAATAATCTTGGAGACTTTATCGGCTGGAATATGTGTTCCACATTTATTTAAAAGTGATTTCCGACGAAAAAATAATAAATAAATATCAGAGAGACTAATTTTTGTAACAATCTCCTTCATTTTTGTAAATAATTTCTCTGAAATAGAACTGACATACATTTGAAATATTCTTCGAATCTCCTATATGGATCATATTGAATGTTAATGTTCCTTGAAGTGGTTATCGAGAGACATTATATTTTGATCAATAAAATCTCTCAAACTAACTTAAATTTTTTCCAAATTGATAATTGTTCAGTGGTTATTTATGCATCAAAATTCAATAATTTCACTTACATATTGAAAATTTGTTAAATAAAAAAATTAAAATTGTAACGTACAGAGTTTTAATTAAACACCCTGAAATAACAATCATTCAAGGCTTTCTATTTCAAATAATTCAGTTTAGAATTATTTAGTTTTTAAAATTTAATTTATAATTGCTGATTTTAAATGAAAAGTAAAATATTGCTAAAAATTTAAGAAAATTTCCTACTTAATTAAAAAATTTCCAAATAAATTGGTTAAAAATGGAATATTTTAGATTGGAAAAATATTTAAATAGGGTTTGGAATTGGATGAGAGCGTTTAATTTTTCAAATTAATTTTATATTAGGAATAGTTTATAAAGTTTCAATCAGACAGTTACATTTTATAAACTTGACTTTTTCAGGTTTTATATTATTGATCTTATTAGCCAAGACATAGGCCAATCAGATATCCATGCTTTTATTTTGTATCCTATTGGCCCCGCCTAAGCCAATTCTGAGTTGGAAATCAAAGAACTCTTAGTTAAATTGATTATGTATTCATTTTATAAAGAACAGATAACTATCGATCTACTGGTTCATTGACCACTTAACTTCCACAGTTTAGCTATTGCCCTACTGGTTCATTGGCCACTTAGGTTCTTGAAATGAATATATTGTTATGCTTGAAGGGCGCCAGATCGTCTATCGATAAAACCCTTAAAGGAACAAAATCGAAACCCTTAAACTGCCCATAGTTACTTTTTAGTTCATTCCTCACCAGCTCAACACAGAGGGGCAGGGTGAGGAATAGACTGAACAAGGGAGAAAATTCAGATCAGTAGTATCAAGTAAATACGACCAAAATACGGGTCACAAGAGATTCATTTATTTTCGGCCATTGGTGCCTCACATGTCCAACGAACAATCCCGTGAAGAAACAAATTAATTTAAAATAAATTATACTAAACGAGAGTCAACGACCCTCCAACATGGCGGTCCATGGATGACACAAAAGGTCATGTAAGGTCACCGCCATTTTGGATGATCGATGTAAAAAATGACCAACCCCGAGAAGACTTGAAATTTATACTTCTATGTCCTACGTTGATTATATGACTGACCTACGACCGATTTTCTGGAACAATCGGATGTTCACTAATTTAAAAGTTATTTTCGATACCCCGACATTCCCCTCAATTATTCAGTACTATGAGAATTCAATCACTTATTAAATACTAGGACATTTCAATCACTTATTAAATACTCCGGCATTTTCAATACAGTATCACAATACCCTTATCTCTGAATCAGTTATTAAATACTACTACATTTCGTCAATTATCGATACCACGACATTTCAATCACGTATCAAACTACCCTTATTCTTCGAATCAATTATTAACTCCTTATACTCAAATCACGTGGTTGATTTCCGTCGTAACGACTTTCCATCATGGTGGTCTAGTTCTGACACGAAAGGTCAGTCAAGTTCGCCACCATTTTGACGATCATATATGCTTGAATTTCACTCCTGAACAAGTCAGACCCTTAGATTTTAAAAACTCATCAACCCGCCACGCAAAATCATTAGTTCGGATTAACTATCTATTGTTTCACTATTGTCCCCACCACACTAGATTTCATTGACACTAACCGGAGGATCTCACGAAGGCGAAACAGAGAGACATACCTTTGAGTTTATCCTTGCTCGAAAGAGTGTAAAATGAATGAGGCGTCCCGCCCAAACAGAAATTCCTGGCTCATTATCAGGCCTCACGCCCAAAAAGATTATTAATTTTGGCTGATTCAGGTCGCATCAGCGTCGTCAATTTGCAAGTTTTTGAGAGCACTGTGAGTGGAAAGCATGCCAATGGCCGAACACAGAATGAACGCCGACGACGCGGACTACAGTTTTGGCGCGTAGGCCATGGGTTGTGCACCTAGGCACGCAACTACTCCTAGCGAGAGATGTGTGAGGGCGCGTGCACATTAACGTCCTCCAGTGACTCGCCATTTATCTAGTGTGTTCACTCACTAGAGTCTGTAGCGCGCCGAATGTTCCCTTTTTCCTCTATCCGCCAAGCGTATTGCGCATGTGCCAGTTCTACTCTCAGGCCTCTCTGAGAATTCTTGGCGGTTCGTTTGAAAGAATGTTAACGGATCAAGCGTTTTTCGCACATTACTTGACTATTTTTTTGAATATATATCATGAAATAACATATCTTGAAATAAAATAAAAAAGATGCAGATTTATAGGTTATATTTTTAAAACCGGAGTTATTTCAAATAAAATAATTAACCACGATTTAACAACGTAACGATTTACTTAAATTTATCAATTATTTACAGTATCTGATCTGTTCATCTTACTATGAGTATGAAATGTACGAGACTTTTTGGAAATATTGGAATTAGAAAATGATATGACTGCGTATTACGAATGGACACACATTTTAAACTTCATTCAACTAAATCTGTCTTGGCATCTTTATAAAGCTGTATCACAAGACTTATGACTAGTTTGTTGCTATAATACAATAATTATCTCTTGTTTGCTGCTATAATACTAAATGTATAACTAGTTTGTTGCGCTTTTATTACTGGTTTATTTGAAAAATTATTTTGCACTCATGTATCCCTTACTCCTGCCTGAGGTACCGTTTTTCCTCTATCCGCCAAGCGTATTGCGTATGCGCCAGTTCTACTCTCGTTCGTTTGAAAGAATGTTGACGTATCAAGCACGATTTAACAACGTAACGATTTAGTCACGTTGCTAACCTGCCCCGCGGGTGCGACGCAAACACTCGTCGGGTGCACCTATCCTACACAGTGCACGCCCAAAATTATCGGCTGCTAGTATGTTGACAATTCGGAATCTCGCAGCCGGTGTCAACTCCCCGACGTTCCACGTGTCAATTTGTACCCTCCTTCCTTGCGAATGATGTGACGTACAGCAGTATTGCGTTGTGGAGTGTAGTGTGTCATGGGGATCCACGACTACTCAGTAGTAAATG
>CAKNYM010050606.1:111680-183910 GCA_932195095.1 Andricus curvator | reverse complement strand
TGTAAAGTTTATCCTGTAAAGTTAATTTTTGTTGCAAAGAATCTTTCATCGGAAATCGATGTAAAGTTTATCTTCTGTTTTTTTTGTGCATTGATTACAAATACTTGGTTTCGCCATAAGATGATCCACACGTACACCTGCTGTAAAGGAAATAACCGCAGTATAATTGACTTCGTTATTGCGGATAAAAGACTAAGAGAACTAGTCAAAGATAGAAGAGTCATGAGGAGTTCCAAATGCAATACCGATCATTTCCTTTTAGTCTCCAAAATAAACTAAGGGCGGGGATGGAGAAGAAAGAGAAGAAAAAAAACGAAACAAACGTGAATAAAGATTAGAAATTTACAGAAACCGGAAGTGTGGATAGATTTTCAAAATAGATTAAACGAACGCATATATAGGGCAACTTGGGAGGTGCTTGAAAGCAATAAAAGATATAGAGGGCCAAGGAGAGCAATGATAAAATCAGAACAGAAGAAGAAAAGAAAATACAAAAATGGATTTGAAGGAATTATAAAACTATTATACAAACAGATGAAGCAAGGTAAAAGTACAGAGTTTTTCAGCATGAGAAACAGCAAAGGTGAAATGCTATTTTCTTTTAGATAAGTGCTCAAAAGTTGCGGTTTCTTCTGAAATGTTTAACTTTGCTGAACCTTTTTACTCATGAACAAATGATAAATAGACATTAGAGAGGAACATATTTTGAACAATCTCTTTCTTTTTCGTATAGATTTTGCTGGAGGAGGGCTGATATCAAAATCAGTTCAGTTCCAAATTTTTCATTCACGCTGTGCAATAAAATTCTTCTTGTAATTTGAAACAAAACTTTTACAGGTCTTTCACAAACCTAGTTCTCCTACCTACACCCAATTATTGCAATCTTTGTTTTTGTCTCTTTCGTAAGATAGCTTTTATGTTTAAATTAATTTTTTTAAGCATTGGAAAAAGAGCAAAAAGAATTCACTTGAAAAAGTAAAATACTATTTAAAAAATAATCCTTGTTGAGGTTCACTTATTAATTATCTGTTCATAACTAAAAATGAAGGTCATCGTCAAGGTCATGCTTGAGGTCACTACTGAATACTCCTTGCTAAAGCTAGTAACTTTGCTCGTTATGAAAAAGATGCGAAAAGGTTCTCTTCCCGGAGGTATGCAGACCTTGTTTAAGTTTAAATGACCTTAGAGTGACCTTCAAGGTTACAATGTACCTATGTATGACCTGTGTACATATTTAAACGTAAAATTTCTCGCTCTATCGATTGCCGTTGTGGAAAAAGGGGTTTACATTTTTGAAACAAGTTGACCTGGAAAAAACATCGAAGATCATCGTCAAGATCAAAATGAAGGTCACCATTGAATTTCTCGTTAAAACTTACTTCAAGAATGACCTTCATCTCGCTCAAAAGTAGCTTAACTGAAGAAATATTCAGCCGTCCCAGCACTTTTCAAAATGTTGTTCATTGAGATCTCTGGAGCTTCATCAAATCTCGAATGCGCTTTCTCATTTTTTCTAATAAGAATAATTCTTTTGTAATCTCGTCTCTCTTTTGTGCGAAGATTCGCAATTGCTCTGAAGACTCCAGTTCGATATCCCTACTACTGCCACGCTACATAACCAAAGCATGTATATTCTCACTCTCTCTGAATTCTCTCACTATAAGATATCCCCACTACTCCACCACTATGCAAGCTCATTTGCACTCATGAGCGTCCTCAATGTGTTAGTGTACTCTGTATGACGTCGAGCGCACCTAAAGTCGAGGGGCTATTCACTGAGAATTCAGGTTAGTCCCTGTTAGTCAGACTACCAAGTACTGCCTGACTTCTAGAAAGACTACTGAGACTACTCTAGCGAAGACCGTAGTGACGACCAGAGACGACCAGAGACGACTAAAGACGACCAGTGACTTAGCAGGCATCACGATTTGGTTGTCTGCCTTTTTTTCTCGTAACATGAATATGTGAGAGTGAGAAAGACACGAATGGTCGCGAGCCACAGACCGTTCCAATTTATTCATTTAATTATTTATTACCCAGTATTACCACAGAAGTTAACAATATTATCACATTTTTTTACCTAATTGCATTAACCATACATGAATAATAATTTTAATTTTAAAAAAGGCAACAATTATTAAAAATTGTAGGGCTAGTCATGAAATGCGTATTTGCATTAAAAATTGTATTTACTTCAAAATATTTAAATTTAACAAAATATTTAAATTTGCAACAAAATAATAAAACTTTCAACAAAATAGTTGATTTTTTCACCAAATAGCTGAACTTTTAACCTAAAAATATGAATTTTCAACCAAGAAGATTAATTATTTACCAGAAGACGAGTTTTCAAGAAACTGCATGAAAAATCAAATAGTTTAATTTTTAACTAAAAAAGATAAGTTTTCAACCAAAAACGGAATAGTTTAATTTTCCGTTAACAAAAACTAATTTTCAACCAAAGTAAAAACGAATTATGAACCAGTTGAATTCAACAAAGAAAGATGAATTCTTAACATAATAGTTGAATCCTCAACCACGTAGATGAATTTTCAACGAAAAAGATTAATTTTCTACCCAAATAGACAAATTTTCAACAAAAAAGGTAATTTTTAATCATAAATGATAAAATTTCAAGGAAATAGTTGAGTTTCAACTAAAAGAGATACACTTTCAAACAAAAATGGAATTGTTAAATTCGCAGTTGAAAAAACTAATTTTCAACCAAAAAGAAAACGAATTTTCAGCCGGTTGAATTCAACTAAAATAGACGAATCTTGAACAAAATACATGCATTTTCAACCAAGTAGTTGAATTTTCAACTTATGAAGGAAAATTTTTCAACCAAAAATAGAATAGCTACATTATCAGATAAAAAAATTTAACAAAAAAAGAATTTTCAACCAAATAGTTAAATTACGACCAGATAGTTGAACTTCCAACCAAAAAAAAAACAGTTGCCAACGAAACATGCACCGTCAATCGAACAATGAATAATGAGTTGAAACTATTTATTTAATACTAGTTTGAGAATACATTCAATTAAATTGTCCAGACTTTGTTGTTTTCATTTGAGAACATTGATGTAATTCAAAGATCAACTTAGATTTAAACTGATTTAATAGAATCCAAAACGAAAATTCAAGTTTTAATTAAAAATTCTACTATTTTGTTAAAAATTTAATTAATAATTGTTGAAAATGCAACTATTTTGATAAAAATTCATTTTTTTGGTTGAAGATTCATCTCTTTGATTGAAAATTTAACTATTCTGTTAAAAATTCCTTTCATTTTTAGCTGAAAATCAATTTTTGTAACTAAAAATGTAACCATTTCATTTTTAGTTGCAAATGTATGTTTTTTTAATTAAAAAGTCAACTATTTGGAGGAAAATTGATCTTTTTTATTTTGAAATTCAAGATTTTGGATAACAGTTCATGTGTTCTGTTGATAATTTATCTTTTTTGTATAAAATTAATATTGGTGGTTAAAAAATGAACATCCTTTTTGAATCGTTATGATAATGTAACTCTGAAAAAATGTAAAATAATGGTTGAAAATTGATCTTTTCTAGTTAAAAATTCATGCCTTTTGTTAAAAATTCATCTTTTTTGATAGAAAATTAATCTTCTTGGTAGAAAGTTAATCCTTTTTGGGTAAAAATGCAACTGTTTGGTTACGAATTTATCTGTTTTGGTTGAGGACACAATTATATTTTTGAAAATTGTTCTTTTTTGGTTGAATTCAACTGTTTTTTATTTGAAATTAGAATCTTGTTTTGTTGAAATATTCAACCAAACGTTATATTTCCGTCAAATTGCATCAGATCCTAAATGAGGAGTTTACTTTCCAAAGGTCATATATCCATTTTTGGTTTTTGTTGGGAAATCGAGAAAAACGTTTTATAGCATAAAAAATTGGTTTTTCTGGGTTACTACATTATTTTGATCCTAGACCACGTGCCAAATTACCAAAAGTTTGGATTCTCATTATCTCGTTATCTCATTATCCAGAGGCTGGATGCATGCTCTTTTGGTGGCAAAGCAAATGTTTAACTCACTTTTATTATGGGATTGAAAGCTTTTTTGGAGGAAACTGACACACAGGTTGATAGGGCTCATCCTAAAGAAACGATCAACGTAAAAAAACAACAAATTTTCAAAAGTGGATATATGCACTTCCCCTTTTCAACGTAAACTCCTCTAATATCGAGACAAATTGTGCAACCGATACTGCGAACGGAACAGAACTGCGCATGATCAGAGCAGACGCTTTCGTACGAGTTCGATCGTGATCAACTTTCCGAGTTCCACCGACTTGCCACGAAGTACGGGAGAATCCTCAGAGACTACCAAAGACTAACCAAGACTTCTCCTGACGACTGCTGACGACTATAGGGACGACTTGAGGATTTCGGATAAGTTAGTCGACGGTCGTCATGAGAATTCTTCAGTGAATAGCCCCTCGCCTAAAGTTTCACGTCTGCCGTACGGCCCCACTGTCACACACATTTTATCACAAATACTAAAAACCGGCATGTAACAGTGTATTTCGATTCAAGATATTGTTATTTTGATTTTCAGATTCGGAGAGAGATACCAAAATGACTCCCATTTTTGCAGTTTTATTTTTCGTCATAGTTGGATCAGTCATTGAAGCCGATGCAGGTGAGTTTGATAAAAATTATGTAAGGTTTTTTGGTTGAAAATTCAATTATTTCACTAGAAATTCAACTGATTTGTTAAAAGTTCGTATGTTTTAGCAAATTAATGTTTTTAGGTTGGAAATTCAACTGTTTGATTGGAACTTATTTTTTTTCCCAATTCATATTTGCGGGTTAACACTTCATCTGTTTTATAGAAAAATGATTTTATTCCCCTCAAAATTCAACTCTTTTATAGAAAATTTCCTTTTTATAGATTAATAATCAATTATTTGAAATGAGAATTTAATTAACCCATTTCTGGTTAAAAGGTGTTCTTTTTCAGTTAAAATATTAATTATTTGTTTGAAAATTCATGCTTTAGGTTGAAAATTCATCTATTTTAGGAGAAATTTGAACTTTTTTGTTTAAAAACACAATACTTGTGTTGAAATCTACTTCTTTTGCAAAAACTCGTCCTTTTGCCTCAAAAATTCGAAATTTTCTTATTCATTAACCAAAAAATGTTTTGATTTTGAAAATTCAACTCTTGTTGAAAATTCGTCTCTTTGATTTGAAAATTCATTTATTTTGGGAAGAAATTGAAATTTTTTGTTTAAAAATGAAAATTTTCTGTTTGAAAATTAATCTGCTTTGGTCAAGGATTCAAATATTTTTTGAAAAATTCATTTTTTGAGTTAGAAATTCAATTATTAGTTTGAAAATTTATGTGTTTCGTCTAGAATTCATCTTTTTTACTCAAAACTTAATCTTCATGGTGGAGAATTCATATTTCTTGTTTGAAAGCTAATATTTTTTAGATAAAAGTTATAATATTTTGGTGAAAATTTATGTTGTTCAGATGAAAATTCTTTTTCGAAAATTCAATTTTTGTTGAAAATCTGCCACTCCAAATTGAAAATTCATCTATTTTGGGAGATATTTGAACATTTTTGGTTGAAAATTCAACTGTTTCTTTGAAAATTATGTAATCTGTCTTGGTCAAGGCTCGGAATTCATATTTCTTAGTTAAAAATTAATATTTTTTTTAAATATTCACCTATTTGTTTGAAAATTGACCTTTTTCAAATGAAAATTTAACTATTTGGATAAAAATGTATGTTTTTCGAATGAAAATTAAACTTTTTTAGTTGAAAATTAAAATTCATGGTCAATAATACACATTTTTGTATTGACTAAATTCACGAGAAAAGTTGAGTCCGCAAAAATTACGTAAATTTTGTTTGGGGGGGTGGGAGGCAAAAAGACCCTGACAGAGAGGGATAATTTATAGAACATTTGAGAAACACTTTGCGTAATTTATGCACGCGTCCTGAGATCATTAAAAATATTAAAAACTGCTACATTAATTAAAAAAAATGAAGATATATTATCGCATCATTAATTTTAATCATCACCCTGATGAAAATGATAATTTTTTCACTTTTTGATTTGATTCTTTTGAATGTTAAAAAACAGCAACAACCTGTGGAGCAAATGAAGTCTTGGCTTGCCCACCAAGCTGTATAGGATCATGCCAACATAAATGTAGACCGTCCCAAACAAAAACTCCCAACCCAGTAAGTAAATTAAAAAGAAAAAACCCATCGAAATTTTGAAGAAATTACAGTAACATAAGCATTAGTAGGAATCAAAACATAATTTTACATAATTTCTTTCTTGGATAATTATTAATCATACATTTAATTATTTGATTTGAACAGCCGTGCAACGCCAATACATGTTTATGTAAGGATGGGTACGCTCGAGATGAAAACAAAAACGGGAAACCGTGTGTTGAGAAAAAGTATTGCCCAACCCCCTAATAAAAAAAGCCGAAAGAAACGAAGCCGCACTGTATTTGATTTTCTACCGAAAAATAAAACTGGAAATATTTCCTGGATTTTCACTATAAATTCGTATTCAACATTACAACAAAGGCTTCAAATGAAATTTTAAAACTGATGCATACTTTTGATATGTAATTACTGATTGGAACCAATAGAATAAATGTCAATCTGAATAGAATTTTAATCTTTTTTGAAATTACCCTCTCATTTGCTCTAAATTCCCCTTCCACCTTCCACATCATTTTCCCTGATTCACCAACTTACACTCCCCTGATTTCACCTACATTCCCTCCCCTGATTTCCCCTCATTCTACCTACTTTCTTCTCTCACATTTGCGCTCACTTTTCCTCCCCTCATTTCTCCCCACATTACCTAAGTACGCTCTCCTTATTTTTTCTAATTCACCTACTTACCCATTCCACACTCCCATCACTTCACTCAACATCCTACTTTCTCTTAACTTTCCCTACCCACCAAATTTTTTCTATCTTCCCTACTTCCCCTACTCTCATTTCCCCTAATTTGTCTAATTCCGCTCTCATAATTTCTCTCTTCTTTCTCTACTTTCCCTTCCCTACTCCGCGTATTCCTCTGCTTCCCCTCCCCACACATCACCTGTCCTTCGCGTCTACAACTTCCCCCCCTTTACTTTTCTTGCTTTTCTTGCTTTCTTACTGTTCTTGCTTTCCTAGCTGATACTACAGTTTCCGTAACTCCCTTCCCCAGATCTTACATCTTTTCTACTCATCCTTATTTTTGATTTTTTTCCCTACTTCCTCTCACTTACACTTACAGACCCTACTTCCTATCCGCTAATTGCCCGTCCCTAGACCTAGTTCTCCTCCCCTCATTTTCTTTTACTTTCCCTACTTCCAGACCACTCATTTTTCCTAAATTCAACTACTTGCACTCCTCAAATCTTACCTGATTCCCCTCACCTCATTTTTCCTAATTTTACCTACTTCTTCCATTTTTTAGACTCACATTCCCTTCCCTCACTTCTCCCCAATTTCTCTAAGTCCACTCTCCTTACTTCTTCCAGTTCACCTACTTCTCCAACCCTCATTTTCCCTCACTTTTACTACATGCTCCAAATTTTCCCAGTTCTTCTTCCCTCACTTCAACATCCACACGATCCACAACTTCTTAACCATTTACTTTCCCTCTCCTCGCCTCTCTAGCTAACACTTCTCTTCCCTACTTCCCTTCCCTAGATCTCACACCCTACGCCTACCCACCCTCATTTCTAATCGTTTCTCCTACTTCCTCTCACCTACACGTACTTCCCCTATTTCCTATCCCCTTATTAACCCTACTTCTCCTCCGCTTATTTTCCCTCACTTTCCCTTCTTCCCCTCCCATAATTTTCCCTCGAATCCCCCAGTTTTCCTTCCTCAATTTCCCGTATTATTTCTACCCCCGCTTCCCCTTATTTCCCCTATTCCTTCTATCATCACTAATCCTCACTTCTTTCAATTCTCTCGCATCCCTTTTATTTCTCCTAATTTCCCCTACTTCCCCTCCCCACATTTCTTCCACTCTCAAATTCCTAAAATTTTAGGTAAAAATATTGCATACTTGAAAAAAAATATTAATTTTCAACCAAACAGTTCAATTTGAACCAATAGGTTGATTCTTCAAAAAAAATTCTTTTTGAGGGAAAAAATACAAATTTTCAACAAAGTAGTTAAATTTCCTACCAAAGAGACGAAACCTCAACCGCCAACCTTGCATCAAAATTGTTTTCATTCTCATTATTTTTTCTGATAATCCCATTATGATTGAGATTGAATTTTAGAAAAGCAAATTTTTTACAAAGTAGTTGAATTTTCTACTTAATTGTTGAATTTTCAAGTCAAAAGGATTAATATTGAAGCTAAAAGTATTAAGTTTGTGTATGATATCTAAAGAATCACTATAGACTCAAAAAGCTTATGATTTTTCTTCAAATACCAATTTTGAAATGAAAATTTTGGTAAGAAAATCAACTATTTGGTTAAAAATTATACCTTTTATTTGAAAAATTAACCGCTTAAGAAATCAACATTTTTGTTGAAAGTTCATAGTTTCGCGTACAAAATAATTCTTCTTTTTTGAAAATTCATCTTTTTGGCTTTGAATTTAATTATTTTGTTGAATATTTGTCTTTTCTGGTTAAATTTAACTGGTAGGATATTCCTTTTGTTGCTAAATAATTGTTCAAATTGAAAATGTAACTATTCCATTTTGTGGTGAAATGTTATCTGTTTTAGTTAAACAATTCTTTCTCTTAGTTGAAAATTTAACTGTTTTCGTCAAAAAGTTAACTATCTCGTCAAAAATTAAACTATTTATTTGAAAAATTAACTATGTGGTAGAAAATTCACTTTCTCGTTTAAAGTTCATAATGTAGAGTGAAAAATTTCACTATTTTGTGGAAAATTCATGTATTTTGTTGAATATTCTCCTTCTCGAGTAGTCTCGTCGGCCCGAAATTCGGGATAAGTTGTCAAATATTATTCCTAAGTTTGTTACTGAATGTATATATGTAGATATGTTAATAATAAACAAAAATTATTGTCTCAGGATTAAGATGGTTACAGCCCAATATGTCGAAGGCATTTTTGGTTAGAGTTGGATTAAAAAAAAATATATATATATTATTATTCATAATAATATTATTTAAACTAGAAGGTTATTTCTTGAAAAGATTGTTTGGTAGGAAAAGTAGCATTTGGTAGATAAGCGAAAATTTGAATATAAAAGCAAAGTGATTCGGCTGAATTTTGTTCTAGTTAAGCTGTTTATTATCATGAAACGCAGGAATTTCAATACTCGTTGGTTTAACAGATGTTCCGTTCACGCTAGAGAAATAAAGAAAAATAACTTCTGTTATTGTGAGCGATGTATGATCTTGATTTCTTTTTATACGTGTCAATGCTAAATTTTCATAAAGGCATTTTGAAAAAAAAACATCTAGCGTTTACGTCAGTCCCACCCAACTTTAGTCGGGTGGGACTGACAGAAAACATATATAAGCATATTATATTTCGATTCAAGATATTGTCACTTTGATTTCCAGATTCAGAGAGAAATACCAAAATGTCTCCCATTTTTACAGTTTTCTTTTTCGATGTAATTGCATCAGCCAATCAAGATAAAAATTTAACTTTTTCAGTTAAGAATGAATCTTTGCATTATATGATTCACGTATTTCTTTGAAAATTCAACCGGTTTATTCATAGTTGAACCACTTAGTTAATTTATAAGAAACAGTATTATCTAAATTCACGAGAAAACTTCAGTCGGCAAAAATTACCCTAACTCTTCTAACTTCTTATTCCCTCACTTCAACATACCCACTGTCTACACCTTCTTTCTCCTCTACCTTCCCTCTCCTCGCCTTCCTAGCTAAGGCTCCTCATCCCCTACTTCCATTTCCCAGCTCTCACTTTCCTACTCCTACTCACCTTCATTTCTAATCATTTCCTCTTCTTTCTCTCACATACACTCACTTCCCATCCCATCATCACTTCTATTTTTCCTCCCCTAATTTTCGCTCATTTTTCCTTCTTCCCCTCTGTGGAAGACGGAAATATACAACTTGTTTCTTATATTTCGCTTGGCTACCTTGACAGATGGAGTGATCGTCACCTACCATTTGGAAGGGAAGGGGAGAATTGACCGAGAAGCTAGGATCATTTCTGGGAGAAAATCGAAAGTGAAAGGGTGTATTGATAGAGTGTCCACATTGAGATTGTCTACGTTGAGGGCAGTCCATGTGAAGGGATGTCTTGGTCGAATGTCCACATCGAGGATTGTCTACATTGAAGACCCGTCCATTTGAGAGGATTTCGTGGTTGATGTCTACGTTGAGGTATATTAGTATATTAGAAACAAAGAATAAGTTAAACTAAAAGAGAATCCGATTCCCGACTTGAAAGCTTTCTAGTGTTTTGGAAGGTACAAGTCGGAAGGCATATACCTCCAGATGCGTGGGGATCGACCTCTCAAGTGTGGGAGAGGTCGTGGTCCAAGCTTCCGGAGCCTACATCTGTTCTAATCATTACAACAAATTTGAAAAATATTTTACTTCCTCGTTTATTTTCTCATATGCAACTCAGACCTCGCTTCCCTTAGTTCGCCACCCTGGGGCATGTGTTCCAAGAAATTCCAACGGGCACATAATATGGTGGAGGCGCGGGGTACCTTCCGGGTGGCCCTTCTGTTGCGATATTAGTGATAGAGGGGTCAATCGCCGTAATTGGTTGCCCCGGAGTCCCTGGGTGCCGGATGGGGGGTTAGAGCGGGGGTATAGGCATGAGCGGAACGGAGCCAGTGCCTTACCGAAAGCGGACGGTAGCGAGTGTGAGTTTTGAGAAACAAACGTGTGAGGTGATTGGTGAGGTTGTGTAATTGTTTAGTTCCGGACGTGATTTGTGTTGTGCGGCGTCATTATTCAGAGTGGAAATTTGGATTCCGAAAGGCAGAATGGAAATTCAAGACAATCAAGAGGGAAATTATATTGAGAAGGCTTCGGGCCATCAACAGCATTCCAATTCAAGGACGCTTCCGGAAGAAAGCGTGCACTCAGGAAAGGAGGGGGGGGGGATCACGTCGAGCGGTGACCCGCCCACATGCCACTTCATATAAATCACAGCAGGTGAGTCATCGTAGTCATAGCTCAATAAGTGCTCGTAGCTCATCAAAACGAAAAAGGGAGTTGGAGCTTCAGGCCGCTGAGAAAAGAATTACGATTAGATGAAGAACGGCACAAGAGTTGGAAAAACTCGATTTGGAATTGGTCAACAGCCGTATAGCAAGTCAATTGGCCGAGCTTGAAGACGAGGGAGGCTACGATTCCCGATCAGAAACTATGGGCACAATTGACAATGATGATAACGTTCGACGTTGGATTCGTACATCCAAGACGCTGTCATCCCACCCCGACGGAGGAGAAGCGACACACTCTGTTCGCACTCATGGAGACTCCCAGTTGAATCTCGAGAATGAAATGGGACAGAGTTCCAGGCATTCTCACGGAATCGAACGAGCTATTAGGGTGTCGTTAGCAGCTATAAGAGCTGCGACTACGCACGATATCAGTGAACAATTAATTAATCGAGCTATGGCAGTAAGGGGACTTCCAACTTTCAGCGGGAACGTTCTCGAATGGCTCTGTTTCAAACGTGCTTTCCAGCATTCCTCAATAAAAGGTAAATTTTCAGAAGAGCAAAACCTCATGCGTTTATATGAAAGCTTGAAGGGAGAAGCTAAAGAATCTGTGGCTTCGTTGATGATCACTACTAAGAGCGCTAAAGAGGTTATGAACATTTTGCAGTTGCGCTTTGGAAACCCTACAATAGTGGCTAACAGTATAGTACAAGAAATAAAACAAATGCCACGATTGGAAGCTGGAGGCTCCAACTTAATTAATTTTGCCTCGAAAGTGATAAATCGCGTGACCGTGCTCGACGCCGCGGGACATATTCGATATCTGCATAGTTCCGATTTACTAAAAGAGGTCATTGGAAAAATTCACCCCGCCATGATACAAAGTTATAACAGATATCGGGGAACTAACTGAGACCGAGGCAATCGCTACGATAGTTCTCGCCAGAACCAAAATAAGCGGCCTAAATGGGACTCGTCAGTAAGTCGAGGTATTATTGCAGCTGCCACTGACTCGAGTGCAAACATTGATTACGACCCCGACTCCCTACACAGCCACCAATGCAGGTACTGCGACGATTCCCAGCACGTAGTGACTGAATGCAAAGCATTTGCTGTAAATCCGAATAGAGAGAAATGGAAGTGGGCGAGTGAGAAGCGAGTATGTTTCTGGTGTCTATTGGGAGGACATTTTCGTGACCAATACAGCGCTGAGGTATGCGAAGCTGTTAATTGTGTACAAAATCACCACAAATTGTTGCATAATCAAGAATACACAAGAAAGAACACAAAGGAAAGACCCAAGGGCAACGCAGGCGTACGCGATAACAGTAGGAAGGATCCCTTGATTTGACAAGACATGTTAAAGGTGATTCCAGTGCGTGTTCATGGCCCTAAAGGGCATTTTGGTTCTTATGCCTTTCTAGATGACGGCTCTACGGTGACACTGGTAGAGGAATCATTAATTGAAGACATTGGAGTTTACGGAATTCACACTACCTTCAGAATATAAGCAATCCTCGGTATCAAGTCTACGGAATCACGAAGTAAACGCGTTAACTTTTTTATCAGTGGTGGAAGGGACAGTCAAATCTTTGACATAAAGAACGCACGAACCCTGAAAGACTTAAGATTGCCAAATCAATCACTTCAGGAATCTGATGTAGAACCTTACGAGCACCTCAGTAATATAAATTTTACGTTCTATACGAACGTTCAACCAAAAATTTTAATTGGGCAAGATCATGGGCCATTAATTATAGCAGAGGAGGTACGCGCATCATCTATAAACGAGCCCGTAGCATCACTGACAAAACTGGGATGGGTCCTACATGGAAATATGCACGCTAAAGAAATCCGACACGCACGTGATCGCGTCATGACGTTCAATGGTCGTGAAATAAATCATAACGAAGACTCAAATTGGGAAAATCCAGACAACCTCAACCTTCATAATCTCGTCAGAGAACATTTTAGCCTTGAATCAATAGGTATATCCCTCCACACCAGAAAAAATGGAAATGAAAGACAAGCAGAAGATATCTTATCCACAACTGCCCGTCAAATAGGAAATCGTTGGGAAGTCGGACTGCTGTGGAAGGAAGATCACGTAGTACTACAAAAAAATCGGAAGAATGCGCTCAATAGGTTGCGAATACCAGAGCGAAAGATGGACAAGGACCCTGTTTACGCAAAGAGATACTGTCAACAAATGGAGCATTTAGTTGAGAGTGACTACTCAGAGAAAGTAAGGAATCCAGTAGACGACAACCCACGAACATGGTATCTACCGCATTTCGGTGTCGTAAACCCAAGTAAGCCAGATGAGCTGCGTCTAGTATTTGATGCAGCGGATCGTACGGATGGAACTTGTCTCAACGATAAATTGCTAACAGGACCAGACTGGACGGCGTCCCTTCCGGGAGTGCTTATGCGATTTCGTCAAGGAAGCGTAGCCCTGAAGGCAGACATTCGAGAAATGTTTCTTCAGATTAAAATAAGGAGAGAAGACCAGTGTGCCCAACAATACTTATGGCGAGGCAACGATCGGAATTTGGAACCAGAAACTTACAAGATGACCTCAATGATATTTAGCGCTACGTCATCCTCTTCAGCAGCACAATACATTAAAAATCGAAATGCGGAAAATTTCAAAGAAAAATACTCATTGGCCGTGGAAGCTGTTACCCGCAAGCACTATGTAGATGACTATCTGGATAGTGTCTGGACCGTAGAAGAAGGAACACAACGAATAAAAGAAATCTTCGAGATACACATTCAAGGAGGTTTTGAACGACGGGGTTGGACAAGCAACCGGCCGGAAGTACTGTACTCTCTACCACAGGAAGTACTCGCAAAAGACTCTATCAACCTAGACTTAGACAATCCTACAGAAGAGAGAACCTTGGGTATTAAATGGGTTCCAGCAAAGGACTCGTTTACTTTCGATTTAAGCTTTAAGAAAATTCCTAAAGAAATATCATCGGGTATTAGGCGACCAAAAAAGCGTGACGTATTACAAGTTATAATGACTATCTTCGATCCTTTGGGCTTTATTCTCCCCTTCACAATAAAGGGAAAGCTGCTTCTTCAAGACATCTGGCGTAGCGGTATTGGGTGGGATAAGCTAGTGCGAGACCAGGAATTTGCCAAATGGAAAGAGTGGATCGAGCAACTGACAGAACTTGAGCATTACAGTACTCCTCGACCATACTTTAGTCAACCACATATTTGGATAGAACTGCATGTTTTCGGTGATGCAAGTGTAGATGCATATTCCACCGTCGCATACTGGCTAATACTCAATCCGAATAGAGCCCTAGAAATCAGGTTTATTAGTGGAAAAGCTAGAGTAGCCCCATTAAAACCCCTATCCGTCCCACGCATGGAGATACAAGGGGCAGTGATAGGAAGTAGACTCGCTAAAACAATTGAAGAAGAGCATGATTTTAAAGTAAACAAGCGAGCATTTTGGACTGACTCCCGTACAGTATTATCCTGGATTAAATCAGTCCCGCGAAATTATCAAGTATTCGTCGCCCACCGATTAGGAGAAATCGACGAACTAACCAATCCAGTTGAGTGGAGACAGGTACCATCAAAACAGAACCCAGCAGACTACGCAACACGGAACAAACAACTTGGAACCTCCAAAGAAAACGTGGACAAATGGGTAAAAGGACCTACTTTCTTGCTTAACGATAAGTCCCAATGACCTAAATTAGAAAATGCTATCGATCTCAACACACCGGAAGAACGAAAGAAAAAGTTTATAGCATTCGTTGGAAAAATACAAACAAGTAATCTGCCAGACATTAATCGCTTCTCAGTTTGGATTCGTTTAATGCGCAGTACTGCATGGGTATTACTCGCAGCGGATAAATGGTTAAAAAAAGCAGAGAGTAAACCAACAGCAGAGTACATTAATAAAGATCACGATTTATGGCTGAAGAGAGCGAAGCAAGAATGTTTTGCAAGCGAAATACGAGCCCTCACGGAAAATCGGCCGCTATCCAAAGACTCTCGCTTACATCACCTCACACCGATTCTAAGAGATGGAATTTTGAGGGTACAAGGGAGAATATCGGCAGCAATAGGTGTTCCCGATTCGGTAAAATGTCCAATAATTCTGGACGGAAAACACTTATATACAAAATTGCTTCTTCAACATTATCATCGCAAGGTGGGACATGAAACACCCGAGACTGTCGTGAATGAACTGAAACAAAATTATTGGATTATAAAAATCCGGCCCTCCATTCGAGCCGTGGTTACAAAATGCACGATCTGTCGCATCAACCGAACAACGGCACAACCACCCAGGATGGCTAATCTACCCGCTGCAAGACTCGGGCTCTATCAGCGGCCCTTTACTTTCTGTGGACTCGACTATTTTGGACCAATGCATGTAACAATCGGTCGGCGTCACGAAAAACGATGGGGAGCATTGTTTACATGCCTCACAACCCGACCCGTCAACTTAGAATTAGATGCATCCCTTGACGTCAGCTCAGTCATTCTAGCTTTGAGAAGTATGATCAATCGAAGAGGAACCCCGACGGAAATATATTCGGTCAATGGCACAAATTTTTGTGCTGCAAATAAAGAATTAAGACAAGCGATGCAGGAAATCGATCGTGAAGCGCTGCTGACTGAAGCTGCGAATCGACAAATCACGTGGTACTTCATACCACCCTTCGCTCCCCATATGGGTGGGAGCTGGGAACGGCTGATGAAAAGTATCAAAATAACATTGAAGGCTATCTTGAAAGAACGAGCACCGAAAGAGGAGACACTGTTGACTTTACTAACCGAAGCCGAACATATCGTTAAGAGTCGCCCACTAACTCATGTGTCCGTGAATCATCAAGATCAGGAAAGCATAACACTGAATCATTTTCTAATCGGATCATCATCCGGTGCCCCTGCACCAGGGAAATTCTCAGACGCAGATCTCAATTTGAAACGACAATGGAGAATTAGTCAACGACTGGCGGATATGTTTTGGAGTCAATGGATAAAAGAGTACCTTCCGAACTTAGTGCCGCGAAAGTGCTGGAGCCAGGAAAAACGAGCATTGACTATCGGAGATGTAGTCTTCATGGCAAACTGTAACTTACCAAGAAACGTGTGGCCTAAAGGTAAAATAACCAATGTTTTCCATGGAAAAGATGGTCGTGTACGATTCGTCGAGATCTTTATGAAAGGCCGACTTCTTAAGAGACCGGCGACGAAGGTGATTGTGATTGCCACCGAGAGGGAAGATGACTTAGCAACTAACTGTTAAGTGGTAAGTTCAGAAATCCAAGTGCGATGCCGAGTTTCTGATTATGTAAGATTGCTTTAATTCGTTTGAAAATGTATATTGTTTACATTATTGATCTTGCATTTGTCACAATATCTAAGTTCATCGAAGCTGCACAAGCGGCTAAACAATAAATAAGAGTTTAATCGTTCAAATAATTGTCTTGATGTTATTAGAAACCGCCAACCTAACATTCATTAAGCAGTCGTCCATAATGGGTAAAGAGATTTCTCAACCTCTTATACCGGTGGGAGAATATGTGGAAGACGGAAATCCACAACTTGTTTCTTATATTTTGATTGGCTACCTTGACAGGTGGGGTGATCGTCACCTACCATTTGGAAGGGAAGGGGAGAATTGACTGAGAAGCTATGATCACTTCTTGGAGAAAATCGAAAGTGAAAGAGTGTATCGATAGAGTGTCCACATTGAGATTGTCTACGTTGAGGGCAGTCCATAAGGGATGTCTTGGTCGAATGTCCACATCGAGGATTGTCTACACTGAAGACCCGTACATGTGAGAGGATGTCGTGGTTGATGTCCACGTTGAGGTTTGTCTGGGTTAAAGCCCGTCCATATTAAGGTTAAAGTCCGTCCACGTTGAGATCTATCTACATTCCATCATATCTACTCCTGAGTTTGTTCATACGAAAATTTAACTATATTAAAAGTTGTCTACGTTGTGATCTTTCTAAATTAAATCAATTCATTGAGATATGCCTACATAAAAGTTAATTCAAATGAACAATTAATTTACAGTATATTAGAAACAAAGGATAAGTTAAACTAAAAGAGAATCCGATTCCCGACTTGGAAGCTTTCTGGTGTTTTGGAAGGTGCAAGTCGGAAGGCATATACCTCCAGATGCGTGGGGATCGACCTCTCAAGTGTGGGAGAGGTCGTGGTCCAAGCTTCCGGAGCCTACATCTGTTCTAATCATTACAAAAAATTTTAAAAATATTTTACTTCCTTATTTATTTTCTCATACGCAACTCAGCCCTCGCTTTCCTTAGTTCGCCACCCTGGGGCATGTTTTCCGAGAAATTCCAACGGGCACACCCTCCCACTATTTCTCCTTACTGCCCCTCCTTGTCGTCACTGAATTCCCCTCACTTTCCCTACCTCTCGCTTTTCCCAATTTATCCTATTCTCTTTATCCTTACTTTCCCTCACTTATTCCACTTTCCTCATATATCCCTTAGATCACGACTTCTTTCTCCTGTCCCTTACCTCTTCTTTCCTTCCTAGCTAACGCTTCTTCTTCCCTGATTTCCTTTCCCAGCCTTCACTTTCTTTCCTCTACTCGCCCTCATTTCTAATTATTTCCCCTACTTCCTCTCACTTATATTACTTCCCCCACTTAACATACCCTCATCACCCCTGATTCTCCTCCTTTAATTTTCCCCCTCTTTCCCTTCTAAACCTCCCATAATTTTTCCTCACTGCCCGTACTTCCCCCTCTTAATTTTCCGTACTTTTTCTACCCCCTGCTTCCCTAATTACCCCTATTTTTCTTATCCTCACTTCTCCTTAGTTCTTTCACTTTCGTTACATCCGCCCTATTCCTTCTAATTTCCCTGACTTTCACACCACACATTTTCTCCACTTTTTCAACCAAGAAGGTAAATTTTTAGTAAAGAATATTGATTTTATGGCAAAAAAAGACTAGAATACAACCAAATTCATGAATATTTAACCGAAAATTTGTACTGAAAAAAAAATCAGTTCTTTAAAAAAAAATACAAATTTACAACAATGTATTGACATTTTATAACAAATGGATGAAACGTCGTCCGCCAACGACGTATCAAAATTGTTTTAACTTTTATTATTCTTCCTCTTAATCCCAGTATGATCGAGATAAGATTTTATCGTTAGCAAAAATGGAATATTAGAATTTTTATTAAAAAAAAATAATAATAATAATTTCTAACAAAAAAAGCTAAATGAAAAATTTTTATTTTCAACCAAAGAGATGTTACGTTCCAAATAATCAATTGGGACCTTTTTGAAAGGTCAATTTTTCTGTTGATTTTTTTGTCAAAAATGGTTCATTTTTATCATTTACGAAAAATTTTCTATGAGAACAAAAATTATGATAATTTTTTTATATGCAGTTTTTGCTATTAAGTGATAATAAAAAGTTAAAACTAAAATAATATTATTTTTGATTCAGATAGTTCTCGTTCCAAAAATGAGGTCTCTGGGTCATGTTTTTGTTTTATTCGTAAACAACAATATGAAACATAAAAAAATGATTAAGTTTTTGAAAAACGATACAAGGTATAAAAAAAATCAAAAGACAAAGTTTCTTCGCCCAAAAACTAGCTAAAAATTTGTTCTGAATCATTTTTTGATGAAAAGCGTCGTTTTTGTTTTAATCGTAATAAACAAAAAAAAATAAAAAACATTAATTTTTTGACAAAAGACACGTAGTTTTTGTTTGAATCGTAAAAAATAACATTAACAATTAAAAAAATCGCCTCATACGAAATCAGCTTCCGCGGTGAAAAAGCCAATTAGAGAAATAAAATGTTGTATTCGTATATGATAACAATGTACGCCGCCCTGGATGTGCGATTGTCAGTGTCTTTACTTTACGAAAAATATTGCTTAAATTAAAAATATATCCATAAATTAAATTTGAAAAATTAAAAAAAAAACTTTTTAAAAAAGCTTTCATTCAATTCAGTATATTGAACATTAAATTTACATGAGAAAGACGTTTTAATATTAACGTCCACGTTTTTTTATAGTTACATTCTTAAAATTAATGTCTCAGGCTTAAGATGGTTACAGCCCAATATGTCGGATTTTTTTATTTTTTGAACAGTATGCACGGGGCTTTCCTGGTATATATTATCAGTCACGGACGCATTATTATAATGCAATCAAGTGATCTTATAAGAGCGTGAGCCTAATTTGACATATTGGGCAAAGCAGTCAAGTGCAGGATGGGGGGACCTACAGCTTAAGGTGGGATCTGAACCACCAGAACCTCGGTAAAGTTACATAGATAAATTTCAAGAGGTACCAGCTCAGGGATCGAACCCCGGACTTCTAAGGTGAAGTCCGAGCGTCTAACCAACTGAGCCACGATAATATATATATATATATATATATATATATATATATATATATATATATATATATATTCTATGAACATTTTTTTACCTTATATGGATCAAATACTAAAATCGACTTTTTTGAAAAGTCCTCCAATGAGTATTTTAATTTTTGTCTTGAAACTCTTTTTTGATGGCGAGGCACGTGCCGATCTTTCTCGGAAATTATAACGCAATTCCTTCTGGTTATTATCAAATTCTTGCTTAACCGGAATCAGCTTCTGACATGAAAAAAACAATTAGCAAAGTCACATTATGTAACCTTATGTGATAAATTTAACGCCATCCCGGATGGACGATTGCGGGATCTTTCTACTCATCAAAAGTGATGCTGAGATTCAAAACCGATCGACTGCCAGCTTCAAAGATAATAAATAATAAAATTCTGAAATAAGAGCAATATGAGAATTTTGTCAAATTCTTTCATTCCACCATTTTTCCTTTTAAAGAAAACATACATATCAACCATTTTCGTAGCCTTGATAAGTTTTTCGTAGAAACGTTATTTGTAAATAGGTAACATCTCGAAAAATAATAAGTTGTGATAACTTTTTTTAATTTCTCGTTAACAACATATACTCTTTCGAAAATGCTAAGGGAGAGAAAATGAAGATTCATTTTTTCAATATCGTGTCTACTGGCTCATAGAAATTCGATAAGGTATAATAACAAATATTTACGGTGTGCCTACACACTTCGTATTTTATAACATACTATTTATGTTTTGCTGGATTCAACATTGTCGTTGCACCAGTAGTTATGTCATACTAAATTATTATGTGCGCAAGCAAGCGCTAACTTTTGTATTCATTTTTCTCATTTACTCAATTTTCGAATAACTATTTATTTGTTAACATTTTCTGACCAATCAAATTCTTGCTGAAATTATAATCTCAAAGAATGTATTCAGTGAATCCATGTAACGTAGAATTTACTATTACTATTAATAATAGTGAAGAGCGAGATATCATTTGAAGATTTCAAGTGCACGTTATGTAATTTAATATATTTGAAAAGATTCGGAAAATTTTTTTTGCGGATTTACAGAGCCTAAAAAGAGCCCAAAATTCTGCTGGAATTGCATTTATATTATTTTGCGGTTTTAGGAAGTGGAGGTGCAAGGTTAATGTAAGCTAATACATCCACAAGAAAATTGATTTTTTGAAATAAGTAAAGGAGCCTGAAATTTTTAAATGGGTCCCAAAAAAGCCCTAAAACGGTAAAAAATTCTGTACCATGAAAAATCACAAAATTCGACTTTGGAGGTGCTAACTTAATGAACCTGATTATATTGACGTTCTTGTTGTTTTTTAAGTGTTTTCGTGACCAACAAATAATTGCAAAAAACTGAATTGCTGGAGTAACGTTTGTACTCTGGTACTCCTTCGTTATGCCATCAGAAATTACGTCCTTTACTAAAAAAAAAATCCTTAAAGCCGGTTAAGAATTGACCTGTTGGGCGACTTTAGTCCAAAAAATCATCGACATTCTGGAAAAAAAATTTCGCGATATAGGATCAAATGAATTGTATTCATTGTAAAAAAAGCAACAAATTCAGATATGTAATTCATGGATATTTTCTTCCTAAGGTTTACAGGGCTCACTCATTTTCAGAAATTTCCTGAAATGAAATTAACTAAATTTTTCTGAATTCTCATATGTACTCGAATTCACAATAATTTTCTGAATTATCTGAATTCCTGGAATTTCTTCGAATTTCATAAATTCTTAAAACTCTCTGACTTCCATGAACTTGAAAATAATTCAAAGAATTCAGAGGAATTCAGAAAAATGAAAGGAGCTCAGGAAATTCTATGAATAAAGAGAATTCAGCAAATTGAAGGAATTCAGAGCAACTGAGGAATTCAGAGATTTTCAGGAATTCAGAGAATCTGCCAAATTTTCACTGCTCTGAATATAAAACTCTAATTTAAAAAAATGAGTATTTGTTTACTTAAGTTTTGAAACCTGCGAATTTTTTATTTGAAAGGCTTTAAATTTGATAATTTACTATTGTTAGAAATTCAAATTAAAAAATTGCAAATTTTGAAAGCTCTAAATTTAAAAAGCCTATTTTTAAATTTTAAAATGAATTAATTTTTAGTTTTACATGAAATTTTCTCATTAGAATCTTTTCAAAACTTCTAAATGTTGGCAATATCCTTTAAAATCATTCAATTTTTTCCTAAAGTTTTTGACAAATTCTTGCATATTAAAAAAAAACATTAGCATCTTCCAGGTTCTACTTTGACAATTACAAATTTTCTTAAGTGTTTTGGAATCTTTCTAATATTTTCTCAAAATTAATTTTTCAAAAACAAAAATCATGGGAGATTTCTGCACTCATCTTAAAAAAAAATATATTAATTCTCCTGAAACCTTTCAAATTACTTTAAAAACTTCTATATTTTTCGTGAACATCTTTGAAAATCTACATGTTTTGAAATTTTTTAAACTTTACAAAAAAAGTAAAATTATTTTTGAAATATTTAATATCTTTTAAACGTTTAAATTTTTTTTTTTAATGATTCAAATTTTTTCTAATACTTTAAAGAATCTGCATAAACTTCTAAACCTTCTCATTATCTTCTACAACGATTCAGATTGTTCTAAAACTAAAAAAGAAACTGCAAAATTAAATTTTTGAGGAATGCCGAAGGATTTCAAGAGATCTCAAAAATTTTTAAGGAATTTCAAAGAATTTTGTAGGAGACAAGATTCAAAGAATTTTATTGAATCTCCAAGGATCTAAAATGATTTTTCTTGTTTGGAATTTTATGTAATGAAAATAGATATATCTTTTTTTATTATAATAACCATTTTCTCCTGTGTTTAGCCTCCAAATTTCCTTCCTCTGGCATGCAATAATCATCTCATCATGTTGTTAGAGTTCAAGAATTTCAACTTAAGATCTCATGTTTAGATAATAATAAATTAAAGATCCAGGACATGCATACGCATATTGAACCAGACAGTTTTTCAAGAGTAAAACACTCATTTATTTGTTCCGGGATTGTTTTAGAAATTAGAATCTATAGTATCGTGTTTCATATATAATATTAATTTGGTATTTCGACAGTTATATTAATTTATTTTATCAGTCTTATTGTGGAGTATTTCAGGAACACGGCAGCTTGGATAGCGTATACCGTAAGAGGACCTTTTTTATCTTTAGGCAGCTTGAATAGCGTTCGCCACACGGAGGAAAATGGATGGTCAAAATTTAGAGAGCCAGTCCGTTCTTCTAGATGGTCTAAAAAGCCATCCAGCATTTTGTTGACATATTCGGAGTGGCTCTCATTTTATGACCAGTCTGACTGTTATGAGAAGGTCAGACTAACTACCAGGGATAAGCAAGGTATGCTTTTGGGAGTGTCAGTACGATCATTTTGTTTTCACTCATTTCGACCATCCACGGAAGAGCAAATGACCCATCGCGAAGGGCCAACCTGATTAGTCACCGTTGGCGTGTTTATTTAAAATAATTTAATGTGTAAGTCAAATGTTCACAATAAATAATAAACTTAAAGTGCATAAGAATATTAGGAATAATTGTGAATTGATATTTAGGGCAAAAAAGATATTCCTTTCTTTAAAATTGAAATCGATCACTTATTTTTGAGGAGAAAATCTAATAAATAATTTAAATTTTACTTTATAAGTCTTCCTCAGAATCAAAGAATTATTTTTGATAACTTCACTCTTATTATTTGCTGTACGCAATTGCTTCTCGCGTTTAATCATTTCAAATAAGCGCGCCAACCTCAACCTTTCCAGTTGTCGACGCAATGCATGCAGTGGAAAGGATACGAGAGTTGGAAGCACCGTGGTGTAGACTCTAGAGCATTTTTCGAGTGAGTGAATGTCATTGAGCCGTTCAGCGTCACATTTGCTGCTTATTGAACTTAAACATGTTTTTAATAAGTGTAAACTGCTTTTCCATATTTCGAACAATCGTGGAGAGTAAAGTGCATAAGAGAAAACATGATGGAGAGTGAATTAAGCTTATTCTTTTGAATTTTCAACGTCAAATTTGATGCTTCGAAGGGATTTAGGATAAAGGCGTAACTGCACGTTCAGCTATCAATTTGTTGTCACCGTGTCGTTTCCAATGTTTGAAATCTTACTATTCAGTGTGACAGCGTGCCGTGTCCTTAGCCTTTCGTGCTCCAAAAAATATATTGTCAATGTGCACTGTTTTTGCATAACAAATTATGTCTTATACACCTTGTTCTCCACAAAGAATAAAAAATGCTTTCAGAATTCATGTATTTCATATACATTTTCAGGTGTTATAGGTTCTACTTAATTTTATAATTTCCAGTCACATATAAGCGAGAGAGAGAGAAAGAGAGAGAGACTGTAATAAGTAGGGAAAGGACAACAAATATAGAAAATGCAGGATAATCAAATCGTCCCCCTAAGATGGCCAGGTCGACTGTCCGAGGAGATCAAGTCAACTATCTGATATGACTAAATCGACCCTCTATGATGAGCGATCGAACCTTTATAATGATGAATTCCGCCATCTGTGATGATCGGTTCGACTCTCTGAGATGACCTTCTAGAGATAGTCGCTTTAGCCATCTTCAAGGGCTGTCCTATAGTTGACCCTGCAATAGAGTGTCTGCACATCTAGATGACCAAACTGACCTTCCATTTTTCTCCCTACAGGAAAACGAGATTTAGAGTTGGTAGCCTAGCCAGCGTACACCGAGGACGGTTGGCGAAAAATAGCTCGGGTAGCGTACAATTTTTGCCAAGAAATGGAAAACTGAACCTATTCCTGGATGGCGAACTAGGATTCAGCTGGAGGAAACACGTTAAAATCAAATTCAACACAGTATACAAATATCAAAGTATGGAGCCGAGGCGGCGTACCCAGAAAATCAAAATCAAAATCTGGAGCCAGAATAGGGTACCCAGTTAAATTTTGGATTGATATTCATAATACTGGAAATAAAAAAGAATAATATGGCACAGATGCCTCATATTAATTGACTAATTATCAATTCATCATTTTTATGCTTCCTTTTTCTCCTTTCATAGGTCATATGCATTAAGCAGTGTTACAACCAAGTATGTAGAATAAAATATATTCCAAGCTGAACTTTAAAATAACTGTGAAAGTTTCAAATAATTAGCTAGAATCTTTCAAGTTAGTTTCTTCAATTTCAAGCCACGTGGAAAATAAAGAATATGTATTTTTAGCGGACTTTCGTTTCAAATATCGCATCAATAAAAGGGAATTGTGTATTTGCGACAAGGCATGTAGTGATGCTGTTCGATACGAGACTGTCTCGATATAGTATCGAAAAATCTCGGTTTTTTCTCGTATCGGTATCGGTTTCTGAGACTCCAGTCTCGATTTTGTCTTGTATCGTTTTGGTATCGGAGAACCGATATATCGCTCGGATCGTCTTGGGATTTTGAGACTAGACAGCCAGATGGTGGTTTCCTACGGAACAACAGTAGAAGGGGAACGGCGACAAGTTTCAACTACCTGAGTTCCACTGAACCTTTCCTTGTAATTTAAAGTTCTGAACTTTCAAATGAACGAAATATATTTTCCAAATTCAATCATATCTTGAAATGTTTTTTAACTGCAGATAAAAATATGCATTATAAGCTTCTTTTATAAATGAATTATTTTCAATGTAATGAACCATTATATTATTGCACTGTTTCTAGATTATAAAGCAATGCATGAAAAATGTTCATTTGAACGTTAAAAACTTCACGCACATTACCTTTTAAATTTTCAAGCTTTGAAACATCTAAAATTCCTACATGTCTTTTAAACAAAGTAGAATTTTCTCAAAAAAATTGGAAAAACTTTGAAAATTACAAAAACGGAATATGTGAAGGTGTCTCAATATAAAAATACAATTTTTTATTGTAGTACAAGGGTGGCAGAACAGAACTGGATAAAAAAAATCGTTTTTTGCCGATAAGATCAAAGTTGAAGATCGTGATATTACAGTATGACAGACATGTTTTTACTAAAAATCCTAAAAAATAAGAAAAGATGTATGATTTCTTTTGTGATTAAATTATAATAATTTGAAGAAATATCGATAAACTAAAATCTATTTAAAAATTGTGAATAATAATTAAATTATATTTCAAAACAATCCTTTTACCACAATAGGTAATTGACTTGTTATGCATTTTTTATGCAATAAATCCATTTTTGATCAAAATGGTGGTTACCCAGTTTTGTGCTGCTACTTTTGAGTAATGCTTTTCTAAAAGAGTGAATTATGAGTACGTTTTGATGTCAAGCAAGTATTGATTTTTTCCGTGAAATGTCAATTTCTTTTTTTATTTTGATAATTAGAAAATTCATAATTTTCTGATTAAATTTGTCTAAATATTTCTCAGTAATTGGGAAGAAAATATTAATATAAGTAAATTGAAAAACTTAAGAAAGGAGTGAAATTGTATGAGATTATAACTATAATATATCTTCCAATAATAACCTGTTATACATATTAAAATAAAATAGTACAATATGGTAATGGGAAAAATGTATTTACTGAAGAAAGGATTGATCACTTTCAGAAAAGAAGAAGTTTTTCAATTTGTTGGGGAAAATAATTTGTCATTATGATTTTGATTTTAAAGTATGAATCTAATTTTCCTACGCAGAAAATTCGAAAAGATATCTGAAGATTTCAGATATGTCGAAAATTAATCCAAAAAATTGTAAAGAAAATTTTTTTATTTTATGGGATGTTACAAAATCTGAGGAATAATAATTGGCGCCAGTTCGACCTTTCAAACTTCAGGGCTTTTAGAAGTTTGGAAGAAATTAGGAAATATTTTTATTTTTTCAGAAAAGTTTTCAAGTTTGAAAATATTTGTAATTTCTTCAAAAATTCTAAAATTCCTCTCAAATTTTTGTAACGAATTGTGGAAAACTTTAAAAATTACAAAAATTGCCCTTCTACATTTCCACAAATCTTCCACATTTTTTAATTCTTTCTTAATCTTTTTGAATTTTCTTTAGTAATTGATTGGTCTTGAAAATATTTTTAAAACGTCGAAATATTCTGAATATCTTTCAAAATGATTCGAATTTTTCCTTTAAAAAAAAAATCTGAAAAATTAAAAATATTACCTTCAAATCTTCCAGATTTTTTTTGACATGTTTGTGGATGTTTTCAATTATTTTACAATCATTTTAAATCTTCTCTTCAAACTAATTTGAAAAAAAGAATCATTTTAGATTTTGCTAGAAACTTAAGAAAATGTTTCATTCTCTTGAAATTTCTCAAAATACGTGAAAAGCTTCTAAATGTTTTTTTCACTATCTTTGAAAATATACTTTTTGTTTGAAATTCCTATAAGTCTTTTAAACTAACTTGAATTTTTCTTAAAAATTTGGAGAATTTTTCAAAATTACAAAAAATGCCTTTAAATCTTCCACATTTTCTTCAACATTTTTAGAAATCTTTTTCATCTTTTTGAATGTTCTTTAATGATTAATTAGTCAAAATAAGAAAAAACTATTTTAGATTTTCCTACTTTTTTTGAAATGTTTAAAAATCCACATGTGATCAAAATTTTTTTTTATTTTCTTCAAATTATAAATAATCTATAAATTTGTTGAAAACTTCGAAAAATTCTGAATATCTTTTAAAATACACCGATTTTCTCCTCAAATTGAAAAAAAATTGCAAAATCAGAAACATTACCTTAAAGACTTCTGAAATGTTCAAAAAATTCTTTTTTCAAAATTAATTAAAAAACTTATGATTATTTTTAATGTCTCTAGGAAACTGAAGAAATTTTTTATTTTCTTGAAACCTTTCAAAACGCTTGAAAAGCTTCTAAATTTTTGGTTCGCTATCTTCAAAAATGTACTTTTTGTTTAAATTTGATTTAAATCTTTTTAAGTTTCAAATTATTCTTGAATCATTTTAAAACTTCGAAATAACTCTTAAGCTTCCACAAATTGTAAGATTAATAAATAAACTGATTTACTAATACTTTTTAGAGAAATTATTATTAGTATCATTCATAATAATAATTTTTCCAAACAGTCAATGAATCAGAAATCAAACGGTGCTTCGGCAAAATAAAAAGTATATCAAATACGATTAGTAGTATTGTTAGGTCATCTGATTGTAGATTTAAGTAAAATAGAAATAGAGGGATATCTTTGCGCCTCTTGATCAACAAATAAAAAGTAAGAGGATTTATTTAAATAAACACTTTTGTTTAAAGTCATCACATTTTTATCTGTCCATGTAAAAGATTTAATTTAAAAATTGAATTGAAATAACTTTGCGTTTGTATAAATCAAACAGATCTCACTGAGTGCTTTAGAATTTCTTCGGCAGTGCAAACGGTAGAGTTGAAGAGTTCAGATTTTTGGAATATATTTATCATACTTTTCTTTAAAGGCCTAGTCCCAAAGGGATAAGCTTATCGCAGCTTATTGTTCCGGTATCTGCGGCTGGCCACACGACCAGCCCTACTCTCTCTTCTATTGTGAACGAGGAAAATCCCATCTGGACATTTTGTCTCGGAATTCCGATACGATACCGATACGAGACGGAACTTTTCAATATTTTTCCGATACCACACAAAAACGAGCGATACAAATCCGAGACTGGGAGGTAAGTATCGTATCGGTATCGTCTCAGTATCGAAAAATATCGCTCGGCGGCATCACTAGTATATGGACGGCCCCTTAGCATAAATTATACATAAAACTGCTGTTTTTGCACCACCATAATACTACAAGCATACGAATTACATATGTCTATAGAATTTTCAAATATTCGAAAAATTTTAAATAATTATTTTCCTAGAGTAACAAGCCATGGATGCCCTGTCCATGTGGGATTTTATGACAAGTGGATTAGAGAAGATTCATAATACAAGCAATGTCGTTAGCAACATTACGCTTTTTGGCAAGCCGTGTAACAATTTTGCTTTTATTAAGGTGAGTGAACAATTAAAAATTCTGTTATAAATTTTCCGTTCATTGGGTTATTTCAAGATTTTTGATTGATATTTAAAGTAGTAGATAACATTTTGATTATAGCCATATTCATTTGGAAATTTATATGGTATAAAAATGTTTCAAATTAATTATTCTTCCATTAATCTTCTAATATGTATTATACGAATTTTTAAGTATTCATAAAAATTTGTAAACTTAAAATTTCTTGAATCTTGTGGGGGTTTCTAAATTTTTGCTATGCTTAGAGAACATAACATTGTAACAAAGTTACAAGCACCTTGCTACCATACGACCCTGTGGGCCTAGGACCAGGAGTGGGGACAATACCACTTCCTGGTTCTAATACCCAGATCCTCGTCCTGGAGAGTTAGTCTCTCGTTCGTGCTATCCGCCTCGTGATCCAGAGTGCCCAACCCCGCCAATTCTCTAAACGACGCAAACGAAACCATTCAGGATCCTGCTGGGATCACCCTGACGTCATCCGACTCGATACCCTTATCAACCTGTTCTCGGGGAAGACCTACGAGATTTTACATCGCTTGTGGGCCAACAGGTCCCACCAACACTGTAAGTTGGTGCAATAAACTAACTTTTACTGTTAAATGTTTTCTGATTCACTGACTTCACCCGTTCTCTCGACGCTCCAAATCTTTCCCTTCCCTTGATTTGCAAAATCCCTCACAAATTTGGCGCCCTCCTTAAAAAAACCCACAATTCCGTCAAAAAATCCCCTCCAAGTCGAGAAGAAGTCATAAATGATGAGAAATTTTTAAAAATCACTTTGGATGCATGTGTGCCATTTTCAGGGAAAGAATTAAATAATTTGGAATTCAAATTTTGATTCTGGATGGAATTTTTGAAAATTGTTTTCAGGAAGTTGTTGAATAAAATGTTTTAGAAAAAAGTGCGGGTAGAATTATGTAATATAGCTCGACAAAGTGCGGGTAGACTTTTATAAATGTCCGTTAAAAATAGTTGGTATACTTCGCGTGCTCGCAAGCTCTGCCACATTTAATAAAACAAAAATTACCCTGATAAAAAACGCCTTGTGTGGATTCCATGTAGCTGGATTGCACAACTGAGGGGTCTAAAACACAAAAACTAAATTAAAAACAACAATTTTCAGGTAGATAAAGAAGAAAAGGAATATTGAAAAATAAAAAGCGCAACAATGGAATTTAATAGTAGGAAAAAACTAGACAAATTTTGAAGGAAAAGAACGAAAGTTAGAAAAGGAAAGCGGTGTCAGTTACAAAATTTGGCGCGCGAAATCACCCTTCGAGTGACGTAAGCCAAACAACCCCAAGCATTCCCGCCCTCAGTGGATACTTCCGCTACGTGGTCAGGCCACGCTCAACCCCAAAGTAGTAAAACCCGAGACGCTCACCTGAGTGGACGTGCCGGTTTTTAATCAGCCATAGAAACCCCTGAGCTAGGCCGAATAGATTAGAAAGAAAAGTCGAATGCAACTGAGCTCGGGAAAAATAAAAATTATTCCGAAAATGGCAAATCCGGTAGAAAATGTAAGAGATAATAGGGAAAATGAGATAATTCCAGAAATTATAATCGAAGGAAATAATGCACAAGCAGGTGCAAATAATTTAGAAAATGAAAACATTGAGAGTCAATCGGTCGAAAACAATGATAGAACAGAAAATTTAGTGAGAAACATGAACTTCGAATCAGTAACGGTTAGATGAGAATTAGATTGGGGGACGGTACAACCAAATCAAAACACAGGTGCAATCCCAAGAACGAAAAGACAAACACAAACGCATACAGAAAGTACGCCAAACCCACACCGACATAACAGTAGTACCCAGCAGCAAATACGAGCATTTGGTTTACTGTCTCCCAATACCGAAAATACGTTAGGTAATTGGAGAATAGATCATGAAGATAGTAGCACTTTTGAAAATCAGGAGTTAGAATTCAGTAAGATAAATAAAGAAATCGAGGAAAAGAGAAAAGAACTCGAAAGATTGGAAAGAGAAAAAAAATGTTTAGAATTGAGAAACCTAGAAAGAGATGAAATACTTAGAAAAGAAAGAGATGAAATACTTAGAAAAGAAAGAGACAAGATAGATAGAGAAAGAGTAGAGAAATCAAGAACAGGCCGCGAACGATTACGAATAGAGATAGAAAGGCAGGGAAAAAAATGAAAAAATAAATAATCAAACTTTTGAAATTGATTCATTTGTAGAGAATAACATTGAATTTTGGAATGGTGCAGAAGAATTAATCAATTTTGAAGAAAATAAAAGTGATAAAATTAAAATAAAAGAACTTTCAGAAAAGATTAACAATGTAAATGATAAAATGGATAGAATATTAAATTCAACACAAAATTTAACGACTCAAAATAAAATACGTAATAATACTGTTCGTTTTGAAGAAACAGAATTGAATTATAATGAGCAAAGACAAGCGTTAGCAGGTGCAAGTAAAAGGATAATAAATAATAGAAGTAGCGGTCAAGGGGACAGATACTCGTTATCGAGACCAGTGCAAAGGCAATCAATTATGAGAAGATCAAACTTGCCTCTATTTGAAACAGAAAGACAGAGTAGAATGGATAGAATTAGAGAGAGCGACAGGGAAAGAGAGGAAACAATAGATAATAATGCACATGAGATTCAAGCAACCCTTTTTCCATTTGGAATGATTCAAACACCATTCCAAATAATGTCTAACTGGCTCATAAAATTTAAAAATAATACAGAAAACAGTCCTACTTATTTTTTGAATAGTTTACTTAGATTCAAACGGGGTTATAAAATTAGCGAAACAGATATTTTAGAAAATTTAGATGCTGTTTTCCAAGAAGAAGCTTTAGGTTGGTTTCAGGTCAATAGAGATAATTGGCGAAATTTATACCATTTTATTGAAGATTTCAAAGATGCATATTTAAACGAAAGATATACTAAAATAATTGAAAATAAAATAAAATTTTGTAATCAGAAAAAAGAACAAGATATTCATGCTTTTATAACGGAAATTAAACAATTATTCGAGAAATTAATGCCGCGACCAAGCCTACAATGGCAATTGAGAAAAGCGTATGAAAATTTGAGAATTGAATATAAAGTTTATATTGCGAGAAAGGCTTTTTCAAATTTTTCAGAATTGTAAATTTTAGGACGTGAATGGGAAACAGAATTAGCAAAATCTAAGATTAGAGGACAACAATTAAGCATTTTAGACAAGGAAGATAATAAAAATAACAAAAGTAAAAATTATCAAGAAAATTATGAAAATCATGATAAAATAAAAAATGAAAACCAAGATAAAGATCAAAAACAAAATTATGATCAAAATCATCAAAAACAGTTTAGACCGAGGTATCAAAACCAACAAAACAAACCACAATTCCAACCGAGATTTCCAAATGGAAATCCCACATTTTTTAATCCATGATTTAAAAATAATAATAACTATCAAAATAATCCAGGATTCCAAAGAAATTCGCGATTTTATAATAATTATAATAGCTTCAGAAATCAGAACTCAGCTGCACAGTTATTAAATGCGATTAATCAGCTGTTAGGAAAGACACAGACACAACAAACGAATAAGTCTCCGCAAATACCAGCGCTTTTATATAACGCGGAAGGAAATAATAATGAGTCAGGAGACAAAAAAGATAATAAAGGACAGAACAAAAATACAAAACATTCAAATTATGAAAATAGTAGGGATAATAAAAAAGGTGAAATGAATCCAAGTGCACAGGATGTCATGGATCCAAATTTAGGAAACCGAAATTTAAACTATAGATCGCGAGAACCCATTACATGCTACAATTGCGGGAAAGTCGGCCACTTTCCACGTGATTGTTGGTACAATATAGATCAGGGAAACGCAAGCGGTGGTTATTAAAGACAAATAATAATCAACGAAATCAAAGACCGTCAGAATTACTTGACATAGACACAAAAGACTCGGACGAAACAAGATATCACCTTATGATAGATTTTAAAGATCATGAATTTAGAGTGTTAGTTGACACCGGTGCAACTCACTCATACGTAGGTGAAAAATTTATAAAAACAATACGAGATTTAGATTATGAAATTAAGAAACCGAAAAATAATATATTAATGTTCGCAAATGGCCAAAAATTAAAAATTATAGGAAAAGTTTTAATTCCAATTAAAGTAGGTCATGCGGAAAAATACTTATTATTTAGACTGGTACCAAAATGAAGATCGATAGGAATAATAGGAACCGATATGATAGAAAGATTAGGTTTGAAAATGGATTATGAGAAAAAGATTTGGTGGTTACCAGAATCAACAAATATTAAATATGCGATACAATCAAATATACATAAAATGCAGGAACCGGTAATAAACGATACCGAGGAAAATAAAAGTAAGAAGAATGAGAAAATGAAACTAAAATTCGGAACGAAGATTAGCCTGAGAAACCACGTGCGGGAGAAAGAGACAGATTTGCTACAGTGCCAAGTCTCTTCTCCCGTGTCGCCATACACCCCACCTCAAGCCCTCCTTACAGGTGATGCACGAGACTCGATCCCACCAGCACCCCAGCCGGCACAGCATGTACGGGGGCATGCAGCCCCACACCCTAAACCCTACAATGCGAGCGACGCAACACTGGCACGAGCCAGCGTGGGCGTCGATAGATTAGATAAGCAGGCTAGTCAAAATAAAGAGAGAGAAGGCAAGAAAACAAAAAAGGATAGGAATAAAATAAAGAGCGAGAGTAAAATAAATACGAATTCATATACGATAAATAAAGATAGAAAATTATAAAAGGAATTTAAAGGCTGTTTATTTTCATAATAAACTCTGTAATTTTTAATTCAGAATTATTATGATTCCACTTGCATCAGATCAGGTTGAGTCAATGATTTCGAAACTTTTTTAAGCAAACTTCGTAGAGTATTTATTGATAAGTTCAAGTAAAACTCGCGGCTAAGACTTCCTTGACCGTCGAACTGATTGTCTCTATTTTTTACTAAGTAAATAATATAATTACTTGGCTCGAATTGGACAATTCTAACGTTTGTCTTTCTGGATAAACCGCCACGTTCCTCGCGTTCTTACATACTGAAGATTCGGGAAACCCGAGTGGTTTCTTACGACGAAACACGATCATTCTCACATTATCATTATTATCATTATTATCAAACGCGTGAACATACCGCTTGCCTCGTGTGCTAGAACACGAAAAGGTGCCTGGAAAAAAAACAGGCCAAACAAAACAAAAAAAATCTGCCCGCTTCGCGGGCACATTCTCATGGCGCGATTCGCGCGCGGCTCGCTTCGCTCGCAAGTTTGAGCGCGCCTAGGGCGCGCGACTGTTGGATCTCGCGCTTCGCGCTCGATCATATATTTATCTCGCGCTTCGCGCTCGATTATGTATTCACCTCGCGCTACGCGCTCGGGCGTATTTGCATCGCGCTTTACGCTAGGCTCCTCTAGAGTTTTGAACTTCGTGTTCGACTTCGATGAAAAGAAAAAGTTTGTTTGCAAATATTATAAAATTATCAAAACCTCTACATATTAAGTGATTGTTAAATTTGCTTTTATTTTAGACTGAAAAGGAACTTTATTTACTCAAGGTTCTATCGACCTTAAGGAACACATTCTCATCCAGACACTCGCGCTTCGCGCTCGATATTTGATTTGAAAATCATTTGAACCGTATGATAGAAACAAAAAAGTTGGAGCGCACTTACGGCGTGCGATTTGGTAAATACACTGAGCGCGCACTTTGTGCTTCGTGTTATATGTTCTTCATATACAAATTACTAAATTTGTATTTGATTTCAAATGAAAAGTAATGATATAATTGAGGCGACAAATTTTATTAGTTAACATTTTATTTTAGCTTGTGCCGTTTATCAAAAAAGTTAATTTTTTCATTTTGAATATATTCTTACCACAAAAATTGATTACGGGTGTGTAAGTCTTTTTTGAATGCACAATTTTTGTTCATTTATATGTTTTCGTACCTTGCATTGTTTTTTCAAAACTTTTATTTTTTTTACTGTCAATGTTATTTTCACGGATAAAACAAAAACCACGCATCCTATCGAAACATGAGTCACAATAAATTTGTACCTCTTCCATGGATGAACAAATTTTGTTTCGGTCATTTTTTCGTAGCTGGTAATATTCGTCTGAAAATTTGATTTTTCTATTTTCAATGCTGTTTTTTACGAATAAAACAAAAACTACGCGTCATATCAAAAAGTGAATGATAAGAAATTTGTAGATCTTTTTTAGGTGCACAATTTTGGTGAGATGATCTTTTCTGGTATCTTGCATAGTTTTACAGCAAAATGGCTTTTTTGATTTTTCATTAATTTTTTGTGCGATAAAAATTTGAATTTTTTATTTTTCGAAAAATTCAAAAAGTTGTCATGAAAATATTATAGGGTGTTCAGGAATCAACGTTTTTCTCCTCTTGACTTTTTTTCATATCGTGCGTTTTTCGGCTTAAAATGTTCATTTTCGTTTGTTTTTTGGAATTTTGAAAATGCTATAACTCCAGTAATTTTTTTTTATCACGAAAAGTCATAAGAATATTTTGTTCGTCATTTTACGTACTACTAATAACCGTACATAGAATTTTCAAATCTTCCAAAAAAGTGGTCTCAAAAATTTTCAAAATGTGCTCACTTTTTGGATTTTCATCCAAAATAGCTGGTTAACGAACTTGTTCTCTATTTTTCGGCCATAAAAAAGTGTGCCAAAGCTCAATCAAATCTGATCATTTTTTCGAAAGTTATCGTGGCTACAGACAGACAGACAGACAGACAGACTACAGAGAGACAGACACCTTCGTAAAAATCGTTTTTTCTGACTCAGGAGGTCTCAAAACGTGGACATTTGATGAAAACCGACTATGTCAAATTTTACATAAAACCAATACCTTCTCATTAGAATGAGAATGTAAAAATAGAACGCAATCAAAAAAAAAATATCAAGTTAATAATATGAGTTAGAAAGTGAGTCTTAGCCGCGCGCCATGAAGAAACAATTTAACAAAGAAATCTTAACAACAAAAAAAATTAATTCTTGTAGCAATAGTACCTAGAACTCCTAATAGTGGTAAAAGAAATCAACAACAAAAATAAAGAATGTGTTAACAGAACAAATTAAGAGCGATTTTAAATTTGACGACTTATAGCTAAAAAAAAAAACAAAAAAGAGAAAGAGACAAATTATGTACTCGCAGAATTTTGTTCATAAAGCTCTTGTGCTTCATTCGACTTAAGTGGTAAAAGACAGAGCTTGGTGATCGGAAGATCATATTCGGAATTCGAAGTTTTAACTTTTATCGTACGAATCAAATGATCTTTACCGGGATAACACTTAATGACACGACCGAGAAGCCAGTTAGCAGGAGGGAGATTATCCTGTCGCAATAGAACCATGTCTCCTACATTTATGTTAGACTTTTCGTTGAACCATTTATGTCTTTTCTGTAATAAATGAAGATAATCAATAGACCATCTACGCCAAAATGTCTGTAAAACGTGTTGTATTAATTCCCAGCGTGATAGTCTATTTTCAGGCGTAAACTCTAGCGAAGGCTCTGGCACACTTGTAAGCTCAAAGTGGGTAGACCTTCTCCAACCCCCACATAATGAAACGTTGGAGGAGAAAGAGAAAAGGGGAAAAGAAATAGATCGAAGAAGGCAGGCGGAATTGTACGTACACGTAAGGAATGCCTTCAAGATAGAGAGAGAGAAGGAAATAACAAAACAAACCAAAATAAAATGGGAGGAGAAAAAAACAGTAAAGCCAATGCCATTGCACGAGCAATAGGAAAAAAGCACTTGCAGAATGTGGAAAATATTGTTTTTAAAACAAGAGAGAGACTAGGGTTCAAGACACAAGAAGACATTAAAAGGGAGGAAAAAGAACAAGAAGATTATAAAAAAGAATGGTTGAACAAAAGAGAGGAAGCAATCCAATGGTGGTTGGAACTACAACAAAAATTAAGAGAAGAAAGGAAGGAAGCTGCGAAAAAGAAAACTGAAGAAACAAAACAGGCAAAATCAAAGGAATTGGAACAAGAACAGAAAGAAAAACAACAGAGGGAGGAGGAAAAACTTAAGAGAAGAGAAAAGAAAAGAACAGCGAAGGAGGTTTGGAAACAACTGAAGGAAAATAAAAAAGAACTAAAAGTTATAAAAGAAGCTGAAAGCATCGGATATAAAAAAAATTATACAGCCGAACAAGAACAAGAGGAATTTTTGGAAGTGTGCAAAAGAGACGGGTTAAGGGAAGATGTCTCCAAATTCTTGTGGAGATGTACAAACTAAGTTCTGTTCAGAAAGAAATGAAATAATAATTAGAACTCAAGAATAAAATGACAATATCACTTATCATATACAGAAACAAAAACATATACCATAGAATACTTACTTTGATACCCTTCACAGACACTACAGTGATCATTATTATTCATTTTGACACTTCAGCTGACACAACAATTATAATTAACAGAAATTTAATTTAAGGAAAGCTTAATTTTTGATTTAAATAATAATCGTAAAAGGTGAAAACAAAATAAGGTTATTGGTTTGAGAAAAAAGAAATTAGATCAGAATATAAAATAAATACGGCTATAAGAGGCCAAGATAGAATGTCAATTAAAGTAAAGTAGAATTTAGATATAAGTTACTTTTCAGAAGGAAATACCAAGGAGAACGGCATAGCGGCAGAAGATATCGATCGGAATAGGGAAGATTATAATAAAAAATTAATAGCTAAAAATCAGTGAAAATCGAGACTTTAAGCTTTACATTAAATTAAAACATACTAGAAGTCAGAATTAAGAGAAAATTAGTATTTTGTTTTGATTTTTGTTTTTTATATTTTTTGAGTGGTAGGAATTTTCTTTAATTTGTTTCAGGAAGAAAAAGGTAGAAGGCATAAAAGGATGGGAATGTCGTCATTGTAGAAGGATGATTCCAGTGACACCCTACATCGTCCATGACACATACTGTGATGAGATACCGAATCGAATCAAGAATCATCACATGGTTCCGGATTCGACAAGAACTAAATATATAAAAGGAGGTTGGGTCAGAACAAGGGAAGAATTTACGAATATAATAAAAATGTCATTCAGCAAAGTGGTACTTGTACAAATAGAGGGAAGGAAGACACCACATAACTTCTAAGCTTCTAACCCTGTGAGCCTGGAACCAGGAGTGGGGACAATACCACTTCCTGGTTCTAATACCCAGATCCTCGTCTTGGAGAGTTAGTCTCTCGTTCGTGCTATCCACCTCGTGATCCAGAGTGCCCAACCCCGCCAATTCTCTAAACGACGGAAGCGAAACCATTCAGGATCCTGCTGGGATCACCCTGACGTCATCCGACTCGATACCCTTATCAACCTGTTCTCGGGGAAGACTGATGAGATTTTACATCGCTTGTGGGCCAACAAGTCCCACCAACACTGTAAGTTGGTGCAATAAACTAACTTTTACTGTTAAATGTTTTGTGAATCACTGACTTCACCCGTTCTCTTGACGCTCCAAATCCTTCCCTTCCCTTAATTTGCGAGATCCCTCACAACATTATTATATAATGATAAAATAGAGAAAATTGATACCCTCAACGCAGTTCAATGTTCTAGAGTTTTTTGAATATAAATAATCATACTTTCAAGTAAAAAAAGCTTGTTAATCATCTTATCTTTTCAGCTCGAGAATCCAATAGAATTAAACGACGAAACAATGCCCATTGCTTTACTATCGCCTGATGACCGAATAGGAGAATATGCAGAAACTGCACAAGCTGATGTTCATAGTTTTGGATTCAACTGCGTATGATTTACAATAATAAATAATAATAATACCAAGGCGTAGGGATGTGGCGACCCCATCGCCCGAGAGCTGCGGCTCTTGCAGTCAGCCACGTTGCTTTGGGCTAACTCCCCAATGCAATGAATTATGCGGTTACGACATCAGTATCGCGCAGTGCCACCCACAATAGGCCTCGCTCGGATGGAGGCTATGGTTCAGTTGGGAGTGGCAATAGGACCGAACCGAGGCGACGACCAGGCAATGGCCCCGGACAAACGGGAGAACATCGATTTAAGTGGTCGGACCAATTCAGGAGGGACATCCTTACCTGTTGGCAAAGAAGTTCACCGGCGCGAAGAGGATTCATGCAGAGTTTACATAACCGTTGGGTCAATATGCACCCGGAATATGCTCATCAAACGCCTCAGAATTTAAGAGATCAGATATCCTTTTTGCGAAATAACGGATATGAAGCTCTTTATCAACGAGAAGAAGAGCACCATCCTCCAGCGAACATTCCACCCGTTCCAGCAAGACCACCTTTGCAGATAGCCGATAATGCCAACATGAGAAGTAGGAGATCTGTCCACCAAAAAGTCTTTCTCAGGATGGAAAAATTAGCTGAAGCTAATACTGCTCTCCTCGATTTTCTCCCCGAAGATGTTAATCTCTGGAATCTGAACTGTGTTGTTTACAAGAAGGCGGTCTCCCTGCTTGGCGACCGTAGAAGTAACGATACTTCAGTACGTCTGAGTAAGACTCGCGAGAGTATTGCACAGCTTCAGTTCAAAATTGAAACGGCGAGACGGCATGCATCAAATATTCAGTGCGTGATTAGCTACATAACATTAAATAAAAAATGCACTCCAAAAGTTAGAGCACTTGCTCGAAACTTAAGGAAAGCAAATCACACGATGAACAAGTGTAAACTGTTGACCATCAAGCAGCACTGGACGCAAAAAATAAGATCTCTTTCAACAGCGAAACAGCGCCTTGAACGGCGAGTAAAGTGGATTCAGGAAAAATCCACCTTTTCTACTCATCCTTCCCGTTTGTTCAATAAAACGTCACGTGCCGTTAAAAATCCGCCTAGTCGAGAAGAGATTCAAGTTTTCTGGGAACAAGTATATGGCTATACTTATCAGCTAAATGAAGACGCTTCAGATATATCACTCTTTCGTAACTTTTGCCAAAGGCAAAGGTTACAAGGTCCAGAGGAAGAGTGTCCACTAGTTACTGCTGAAGAAGTGAAGAAAGTTATCGCTAGAACTAAGAACTTTTCAGCGCCAGGGCCAGATAAAATCAACAACTTTTGGTGGAAGAAGTTTACTTCTACGCACCAACATCTAGCTCGTATATTTACTACTTTCTTAAACGGAGAACAACCCGTCCCGCAGTGGCTAGTGGAAGGACGTACGGTATTGATCCCTAAGACCGGAGATTTGTCAACTCCAAAGAACTACAGGCCCATAGCTTGTTTAAACACCAGCTACAAGCTATTCACTGGCATCCTCAAAGAGAGGATATTAACATCTATCGAGCCGGTATGAAGTGCAATAGTTGAACAACGTGGTTGCAAGAGAGGTCTGCAGGTTGCAGGGAGAACCTGTTAATAGACAGGTGTATTACACAGGACTCGATCAGGTATCGACGCAATCTGTCCATGGCTTGGATCGACTAACTTGAGGCATTCGATAACACGAACCATGAGCTACTTATTAAGGTCATTGAGTGCATGGAGGTGCATCCAAAAATAGTGAGATGCAAAAAAGAGCTAATGCTCTTGTGGCGGACAAGATTTGTCATAACATCTGAGAAAAGACAAGTGACTACAAGCTATATCACATATAAGAGAGGGGTCTTCCAAGGAGACTCTCTAAGTCCGATACTTTTCTGCATCTCCCTCTTGCCTCTATCTATTGTGCTCCGAGGCAAAAGCTCTGGATAACTATGTGGCCCGCTGAGCAAAAGAGAATATAAGGTTAACCACCTTTTATACATGGACAACCTCAAACTCTTTGCTTCCTCGAAAGAGGACCTTAACATCCTTGTGGAGGCGGTAAATAGGTACTCTCAAGCGATTGGCATGAGCTTCGGACTGGACAAGTGTGCCTGCGTCCACCTACGCCAAGGTAGACTAGAAACTACATCATCGCGTCACGACCAGGATATTCAACTCGTAGGCGGAAATACCATTCAACATCTTGGTACTGGAGAAACATATACATATCTTGGAATACCGCAAGCGGAAGCCCAGGATGTGCGTGTGTTGAAAACGGCCCTTGGAAAAAAGTATCACCAAATTCTCAGAAAAATTTGGGCTTCCGAATTATCTGGAAAGAATAAGATTTAGGCGACCACTATGCTGGCAGTTCCTATACTGCTCTACACGTTTGGTGCAGTAAAATGGAACGTCGATGAGTTGAAGCAACTTCACCGAAGTACACGCAAGATGATGACAATCCATCGAAGTTATCATCCTAGATCTTCCGTATCTCGAATATACCTCCCTCGAGATAAAGACGGTAGAGCCTTGCTGAGCTTAGAGTGTCTTCATCGCAGAACGGTGCTGGCTACAGCCTGCTCAGTTCTAAATAGCACAGATTATCGTATGCGACTCGTACATCAACATGAAGTCGTCAATGCTGCGGCGTTTCTGTACCGTGCCGAAGATAGGGACGCAGAGAAGCTTGGCCTCCCATTTGATTCCAGCGACACTACACATGGTCTAGCATTACTAACACCTTTGGTGCTCAAAAGTCGTGTACAGGAAGCAGAAAATACGCTTCTACTAAGAGAGCATGCTGACAAGCCCCTTTATGGCAAATTCTACGGTATTATACGTAGAGAAGAGCTCTCGATGGGTCTGTCCAACATGTTTCTCAAGTCTGCTGAATTAAAATCGGAGACTGAAGGATTTCTTTTTGCCTGTCAAGACGGCGTTATAGACACCTTAGTTTACTGCGAGCGCATAATGAATATACCTGTAGGCGATACCAACTGCCGAGCGTGCAAGCAAGAGCCAGAAACACTTGGACATGTTCTCAGTGGATGCTCAAAATATGCACGGTACGGGTACATAGAGAGACACAGTGTGGCTCTAAAAATATTATATTACTATCTTAGGCACTTCTATGGTGTTGATCTATTGCCGGTCCTGCCATACGCCCAGGGGGAACTCGAGTCCGTTGTGGAGAATGATCAGTGTAAAATCTACTGGAATTTCTCATTCTCCACCACTCAACGTATCAGTGCTACGAAGCCTGATATTGTCCTCCAAGATCTGAAGAACAAGATCATTTACGTGACAGAATTCTCAGCACCAGCCGATGGTAATATCACGGCATAGGAGAAAGAAGAACGGGCGAAATATCAAGCACTTCTTTTCGAGCTGAGCAGGCTCTACCAAGGCTTCAAAGTCCATCTTGTAGTTCTCATAATCGGCTGTCTTGGAGGTATGAAAGCTTCATTTATTAGCCAACTCAACAAGATTCCGGCTTGCCAGCGTCAGGCTCATTCCATCGCGACCCGGATGGAAAAGGCTGTTCTTCTGGGATCACTTCATCTGGTCCGTCAACACTGTTCCTCATAACATTCTACAAAGATTGGTAGCTCTAAAAAAGTATCTTGAGGTGAAACCTTCATCTCCAACTGTCCCGTTTGCTGCGTAAGATCATACGCGGCTAGAGACCTGACTCCAAGGAACAGTGTTGCCCGATGTTATATCGCGTAAATTTCCCGCTCTTGCTAACATTCTAGGACAGAAGGAGCAGAAGCGGATGACGTAAACGTTCCAGTTGGGTCGGGATTGGTTGCTTTCAAGAACCATGATCGTCGCTTCCGGAGCCTACAACTTCTCATAAATAATCTATGGCCACATCCTTTTGCAAAATTTATTTTTTTATTTCCCAAAATTTTAGCAATAATTCGATTCAGCTTAAGAGATATTTAGGACTTGTAGAAGTTTAAGCTGCCTTGAATCATTCATAAAATGGCCTAAAAATCTTCCAGACACTTTTTTGATAATTTTGGAAATCTTTTCCAATGTTTTAAAATCTTTTAAATATTCTTTTAAAATTAATACTTTAAAATAAAAATTCACTTTATATTTTCTCTGGGAAAATTTGAATTGATTTTTTATTTCCAAAAATTGATTTCAAGAGAATCTTTAAAAAGATTTTAGAACATTTCAAAAGATTTCCCAACTTGACAAAAAATAGTCTGGGAGATTTCAAAATGTTTCAAAATAATAAAAATAATTTCTTAAGATGCCTGGGAAATTTTCAGATTACATTCTTTTTAATTAATCTTTTTAATTTTGCAAAAATTTTCAAAATCTTATGAATAATTCGAGTCAGTTTAAAAGATATTCAGGAATTGAAGATGTTTTGAAGAGATTACAACTATTTTTAAACATTGAAAGATTTCTGAAAATTTATCGAATATTAAATATCCTAAAATTTGGAAAAATCCTGTCAAATAAAAAAAATACCTTTTCCACATGTCTGAAATGTTCAAAAATCATTTTGTGTTTTCTCATTAATCTCAGCAAAATGACATTTATGTAATCATAAAAACAAGTTAATGAATAAACATAAAAAAATGAACAGTTATTAAAAATTCCTATTTTGCATTCAAAACTATTTTTCCCTTCAAATTGTAGTTTTGTTGAATTTTATTTTTCCCTTTTTGAATGAAAATGCAACTGTTTGGTTGAACTATTTAATTAAAAAGTCGCCTTTTTTGTTCAAAAATAAAATTATTTTGTTTAAAATTCGTCACTTTTGCTTTAAAGTGGATCTATTTGGTTGTAAATGCACGTTTTTGGTCCAAAGTTGATTTTTTTTGATTCTTTAAAATTCAACTCGTTGGTTCAGGCGGCCCTGACTGTTAACGTAATTAAATGTTATTAAATCGGGATCCAAGTGTATAATAATAATGGAGTTAAAACTGTTTATAACATTTTCGAAACATCTCATTTTCTCAGGTTATTAATTTATACCAAAAAATAAAACAAGGATGAAGCCAAAAAAAATCATTTTTAGACTTTCTTGTTTATTAAATGTCGAGTTTATTTGTTTCTAAGATGATATAAGTATTATTTTCATAGGTTTCTTGTGAAAATTCACAAGGATTTTTGAAAATCTCAGATATGTCCAAAAATTGCCTAGAAAATTTCAAATGAATTTTCTTTTTATTTAGGAGAATTTTACAAAATTTCAACAATAATTCGCTGCAGCTTAAGAGAAATTTAGAACTTTTAGAAGTTTAAACTGACTCGAATTATTCCTAAACTTGTCTTAAAATCTTCCAGATTCTTTCTTGACAATTTTGGACACCTTTTCCAATGTTCTTAAATCTTTTAAATATTTTGTTAAAATTAATCTTTTTAAAATCAATATTAATTTGAATTTTCCCAGGAATAATCTTTAGATAACTCTTGTATTGTATTCAAACCTTTAACCCTCCTAAAAACACTTCCAAATGTTATTTCGAAATTTTCAAAAATCCACATTTTGTTTCCAAATTTTATGAAATCTTTTAAAATTTTAAAATATTCTTTAAATGTTTTCAAAACTTCCAGACATCTTTTAAAATTATTCGAAGTTTTTCTAATATTTTTGAAAAATCTTTTAACACCAGGAAAATAGCCTTGAAGTCTTCCAGGTTCTTTTTTGGCAATTTGAATTCTCTTAAGATTCAAAATTCTTAAAAGACTAGTAAATTCTCTGTTTGAAATCTTCAAAAATCTACATTTTGGTTTCAATTTTTTGAAGTATTTCCAAATTTTCAATTATTCTTGAACCTTTTTCAATACTTCTAAATATCTGTCAAAGTTACTTGAATTCTTTGTAAAATTCTGTGATCCTGGGAAATTGAACTTTTTCGCTTTAAAGTCTTCAGCATTCTTCTTCGAAATTTTAGGAAATCATTTGAAATTTTTGGAAATCTTTTTCAATTTTTTCTTCAAAATCTTTTCTTTTTTAGCAAAAAGTCATTTGAAATTTTCCCAGGAACCTTGAAAAAAAATTTCATTCCTTGAAACATTTCAAAATTTGTAAAAAGCTTCTTTTTTCAAATCTTGTAAAATTTAAATTATAAAAAAGGTATACCTTCTTAACATTTAAATTATTTTTGAATCTTTTCAAAACTTCTAAAACTTCCAAATATCTTTTGATAGAATTTCAAGTTTTCCAAACGTAATTTTTTAATCCGGCCAAAAAAACAAAAATTTTCTATTACTTAAAAAAAAACTTCAATTAAAATTTTTTTTTATTGATGTTTTTGGAAAAATGTAAAATTATGAAGGTTTTAATTTAAAAGATATATGTATAATGTACATGTATTAGACAGATGCGTTCCAGACAAAATTATCTTCTTTTAACATGGCAAATGTCATTGCCGAATAATCCTACCTTGACCCACTTACGAGAAAGTAGAAAAGATATTTTCAGAAAATCACTTCACAGAAAAATAATTTATTATTTTTCTTAATTAAGAAACTAAAATGAAAAAAAAAATTCGTATTAGAACCAAAAAAGACGAAATAAGTTCAAATTTAAAAAAATTAATTCAGAATAAATAAAAAATTTTTATTCTTCTTAACGTTCAACTTTAAAATTTAACTATAAAATTCTCCGAAGAAAGAGAAAGAGGAATGGAAAAAGAAGGCAAACTACAGAAACCCTTATTTCTTTCATTTGTCTTGTTTTTTTATTTTTTAAATCACAATAAAAAAATATTTACAAAAATCTACAATCCTACCATTAATTTTTTAACTCAAAATTGCCAAATAAGTACCTTTTTTCATGATAAAATTTATTTTTAAATGTTACTAAATATTATTGATAAAAGAAAACATTAGTTTTGTAAGCGATTTTTTAATACTAAGAAATAATTCAATTTTTAACATTTTACTACAACACTATAATTTGTAAACTTTTTAGTATGGATAATAGTAGAAAAAGTTGAAAATTTTTTACTGATTTACGTTTTAATTTGAAAGATTAATTTTAAGTTTTGAAGATTTCAAAATATATCGAAAATGAACCTGGGAGATTTTGAGACAATTTTATGAATTATTTAGGATTTTAAATAATTTCAGAAAAACTAAATTATTTCAAAAGATATTTTAAATTTTTTGAAGATTCAAAAAATATTCTGAAGCTTCTTAAAGAGTTTGCAAGGTTTCATGATAATGAAAACCTTTTTTTAAGATTCCTGGGAGAATTTGAATTGATCTTTTACTTTCAACAATTATTTTTAAAAAATATTTAAAAAGATTTTTGAACATTTCAAAAGATTTCCAAACTTGACAAAAAATTAGAATTCAAAAATAATTTGTAATTTGAAAATATTTTAAATAATTAAAAATAATATGCAGGTTTTGAGGATTTTGAAATAAAAATTTGAAGCTTCTTAAGGATTTTAGAAGGTTTCAAAATAAAAACACGAGAATTATTCAGACAACTAATCTATTTTACCATACTTTATTCACTTCGAAAATAATCTCAGGAACACAAAGAAATTCTATCAAAAAATACAAGCACGTGCCTGATAAGCATCACGTCCATCAGTTTATTCAGAGAAGAATCGAAAAAATAGTTTTCTATGATTTTGAGAATTAAAATAGTATTATAAGTAATTTCTTATGAAAGAAAAAGCATTATTCTTTCACGAAAAAAATTTAAAACTTACGTAAAATAATTATTTTACCAATAGTTTTTGTGATTTAAGTTTTTCGTACAGCAGCTTCTTACTAATTTTAAAAAATAGGTTGGATTTTAATTATTAATTACTCATCTTTTCGGATGAAACATTCCCTACAATTTTACTGTATCCAATTTACGAAATAAGTGTATGATCCTCAACGAAAATTATTTGTTTAAAACAATTTTCCTTGTAAGCAGTTTTTTGAACAAATTTAGTCATATAAGAATTTACTTTCAGGAATATTATTTTGGATCTTAAAATCATATAAAAACTATTTTTTTCAGAGATCATAATCTTGACACGACAACTATCTTAAAGGGATCAATATATTCATAATAATCTGTTCATTTAATTGTACGTAGTTGGAATCATCAAACTTCGCGAAATAAATTAGGAAAGCATTACTTAATTCAATTTTTCTCAATAATTCTCAGAACGTTTAAGCATCTAAAACAAATTATTGTTCTAGTTTAATTTGTCAATGTAACGTTTTATACATCTTTTTCCCATGAAAAATATACTTGTTTTGAAAAAGACACGATATAAATAAACAAACTCATCATCTGGCTAGGTTTTAAGTAAATAGGTTTTCTTTTGACGTACACGCTCAAAAAAGCTTTTGTGAACTAAACAAATCTGACAAAGAGTTTCCAGTAACGTGAGAAATTCGATAACTTGGTTGTTAGAAAATATCGATTTCCTTGCTTGATTCTTTAGGGGGTGTTGATATAACCCTTGAAATAATTTCGGAGACTTTATCGGCTGGAATATGTTTTCCAAATTTGTTGTAAAGTGATTCCTGACCGCAATAGTGTAATAAAAAAATCTCCCGTAATTTCCGTAGTTAAGAAATTCCACTTTTCTTGCTTGAGTATTTAAGGGATGTTAGAAGAAACCTTAAAATCAATTTAACAATATGTCCTCCTAGGAGATGTTTTTTGCATTTATTTAAAAGTGATTTTTGACCTCAATAGTTTAATAAAATAATCTCCCGTGATTTTGTTTTCTAGAAAATATCCATTCCCCCACTTGAATGGTTAGGAAATGTTAAAACAACCCTTAAAATAAATTCAAGCACTTGTCCCGATATAGTCTGTTTCCCACGCTTATTATAAATTGATTTCCGACCTTAAAGTATTTTCGACGTCTTTTTCGCCTAGGATATGTTTTCCACGTTTATTTTAAAGTGATTTCCGACACGAGTAGAATAACCAAAAATTTTCCATGATTGGGGTTGATAGGAAACGTCAGTTTCCTTACTTGAATGTTGAGGGGATGTTCAAACCATCCCAAAACATCCTGCATACACAAAATCGTGAATCTGTCAAGTTCGTGGGTACAAAACTTTTGTTTCAATTGGTCAAATGTACATCTTTGAAAAAGGATATGAAGCTGGCTGGACAGAGGAGCTGTTTGTTATTAAAAAGGTTATCACCTGGCGAACACACGCACCTATCTTATACGAATTGAGAGATTTAGCTGGGGGGGATATTAATGGAATTTTCTACGAACAAGTATTATATTCAGTCAAAGGGTCGCGGAGCTAAGAAACAGCTCCTTGTCTAGTGGATTGGGTACCCTGACAAATTCAACTCGTGGATACCAGCTAGAGAGCTGAAAACTCTACAATGAATGACAAATATCAGTTTTGTTTTATTTTACCAAGTGATAGTAGTATGAAGTATTTTTCGCAGAATACAATCACCCACTTTGTCACACAACTTTCACATGAAATTCGACTTCATGGTCCCTGGGTGGTGGGACTCACAGAGATTCAGTTTTTACGATAAGTTCTCCATGTGAGAGGTGCATCAAGCATGGAAAATCGCATTTCAATTGTACGAAAATCAATTGTAGAGAAAATAGAATTCATTAAAAAATTTACAATTGAAAGGGTTCAAGTAAATGAGACTGGCAGTGTAGACTTAGCTTGATAAAAAAATGCTGACAAACCACGCAACAATAATGCCATCTCAGCTGATGAAGGTTTCAGACTGGAACTGTTTAAAGGAAAGTGGAAACGCTTAATTACATATTTCTTTCCACCTGAAGTTTATTCACAGTTTGATGATTTTATATATGCTGTAAATAACTCTTTGGAAATAAATGAACATGTGGTTGTTAAACAAGAAAAAAAAAACAATCATTGTATAACACTGGAGAAGATATATGTACAGAGGATTATAAAACTCCCGGTCGTCACTTTCTTTCAATCAGTGAGAAGATATCTCAAATTCTAGGTTTTGCACATCACATACTTTCACATATCGATTCATATATATGGCCGGTTGAAATGAAAAATTATATTTTCGGATCCACCCAGGTGACAAACTTTTCACCACCTCATTATAAACCTCTTCTTCATACCTCGTTCCGTATAATAGAGATAGATATAAGGGATCATCTAGGACTTGCGGTACCATTCGAGCTTGGCACGTCAAACGCGACACTTCATTTAGAACGGATTGCGTAAACATGAGTCAGTACACAGATTAATATACAACTCAAGGCGGAGGTGGAGGAATTTCCAAAATTTACATTGGCTCTCATTATCAGAGAGGGCATGATATAGGTAGCTTTCTTGGAGGCCTGCTTCTACGAGTTTTACCATTCCTCATACGTCGAGCAAGATTAGTTGGGAAAGATTGGGATATAAATTGACTGGAAAGAAGAATAATCTTCAGTCGTTCGACGTTCGCAGCATGTTGAACATCGAAGGAAAACCACGTAGAAGAAATAAAGAGGGTGGGAAAATCGAGAAGGAGAGGAAGAAGAAAACAGTCGTCATGAGAAGGACAAAGAAAAATCTAAGAGAAAAGCACGATCAAAAAGAACAAAAAGATCGGTAATTGACATTTTTGGAAACAAGTAGAGAATGTCATATTTACACCCCCACTCGTGTGAGTGCTTGAAATCGGAATTGGATCTCTTTTCCCTACCTCCAACACAAACATCCATAGAGGGCTCTCAATGTGTACACTACAAACCAGTTTCATCTTTCACAGATGACTCACCCATCGAGTTTGTAGTTCCAGGTCAGGGGGATAAGTACATTGATCTTGCACATACACTTCTAAGTGTAAGAGTCAAATCAATTATCACAGGTGGATGTCTGCTTCAATCAAAAGCCTGTATATCCGCCATATATTAAATTTCCGCTCAACTATGGACCAGCAGCGAAAGAAAGTCATCTCAGACAAATCATCAATTTGGAAGAAATAAACTGCCCAGGCTTTAAAAAAGTCGATGACAAGAAATATTTCTGTTTTCACCATATTGTTAGAAAGAAGGAAATGTTTAGATGTGCTCTCAACAATGCCATGAAACTTCGCCACTGGCTTCGAAGACAACGAAAAGAAGAAATTATCTGTAAACTGTTAAACAGAAAGTCAACGTACGAAAAACAATAATAACCAAGAATTCAGTTCCAGACGGTGTTGAGCTTAAGACTGAATCTTCAAAAGAAACAAGTGATTTGTTTAATAAGCCTTGTGCTTACGAAATTGTGAGCATTAAACATGAACAATCTGGAGATATTGCAGGCTCTTCAGGTTTTACAAGTGCCCACGATTGGTATATACCCAGCAGATCACATTTCCAAAACCTGGGCAAGGCTGGCTTCAATAGTCGTTAACACTGATGATCACACTCAGCCTGGTTCCCACTGAGATGATGAGTAGAGTTCAATATTTCAGAGTTGAGGATTTTAAAAATCGCAACAAAATCTGTCCCACAAATTTGTTGTGGCTGCTCACTAGAATGGGCCAACATTTTTTTTAAGCTGTCATGCATCCACAAATCAAAAATCCACAAATCCACAAAAAAATAAATTCATTTTTTGGTAAACACGTATTTCCCATAAGAAAAAAGACGTTGTAGTAAATTTTATTCAGAATCGTAAATATTAGGTGAATCGAGTTGAAACTCAGCGCTACTCTTCACAATCAGCTGTAGAATACAAATGAATAATTATTTTTCAAATATCACCTTCATAATCCTGTTGTTTGAAAGGTCCCAAAATACCCCATCAGTAAAAAAATTTCGTTTTGTGAGTTTTTGGCGGAAATTATGATTTTTTGCGATTTTGTGAATAAAAATTGTTTCTGATACATAAAACACTACTTTTTACCAATGATGAGATGTGAGGATGAATCACTTAAACAATTTCTTATTGTTTTTAGCAATTTTCTCTAAGAATAGAGTCAGTAAGTTCCGGTTGTTTCCAGATTTTCCAATTATTTTCAAATTTCTAATTAGATCGAGGAAAATATTAACTAAATTTAACAGAAATAATTAGATAGATAAACGTTTATTCTTTAGCCTGCTGGCCTTAAAAAATTCACTTGCTTACACATCCATTTTTTACAGAATTTTCTTAAAACTAACCCTTAGAACTAACATCCTTCCACACCTTATCTCTAACGCCGTTTGCTCTTATCGCATTGCCTTCCTCGGTTCGCCTCGCCTCGCTCGCATGTCCCTACTTTCTTGCTTTGTCTCGCATTACCAAACTTTGCCTCCGCGGCTATTACCTAATACTTATCTACTATTTACAATATTTACATTTACTTATATTTACTTCCTCCTCTATTTACAATCTTTCCTTCTCCATTCCTCTTCCTCCTTCCTTCTCTTCTTCTCCATCTTACCCAAAACTCCCTTCACCCATGCTACTGCCCTTTTGTCCCCCCTTTCATACCTCAATACCTCCATGCTTATCTCACTCCTTTCCACCTCTACGCACTCCTCCAACCAGTGCTCCACTCTTGCCTCCCCCTTCCCACATAGTTCACACATCCTCTTTTCCCTAGCGAGCCAGAACCTATTGAAACCCTCCATGCACCCACATCTCATCCTCGCTATAAGCTCCTGACTTCCTTTCTCTCCTTTCTCCCACAAATATTGCGCTCTCGCCCTTGGCATAATCCACACATAGTTCCCATTAAACCTTTTCTCTCTTATTCTCTCTTCCCCTGCTGTCTTCTCTCTCTCCATGCTGTTTTTCTTAACCAACTCATATACCCTCCTTCCTTCCTCATGCATCCTTCTCACTTCATCCATCTGCAGTCCATTCATTCTAAAATACCTTTCTCTCTCAACCTCCATCTTTCCGCCCCCTCTCCTGTTCTCCTTCTCCCACCAACACTCCCTAACCAGCTTACTTCCCCCCTCTTCCAAAAATTTCTCCTCATATTTACACGATCGACTCCCCGCTAGAATCCCTACACTCGTTCTCCCCGTCTCCCTCCTGACAATATAATTAGGCGTGTTCGTTGCCAGCCCCAGTGTCCACTTTACATATCTCTCCTGTATCCTATTTACCTCTTCGCTTTCCTTCCACCCCCACACCTCTACTCCATACAATAGCACACTCATCAATAGTGAGTCAAACAATTTCATTCTCCTTCCAAAATCATCTGCGAATAACTTCTTTCCCAACCCCCACACCTGCCTCATCACAGCATTTGCCCTTCTCACTCTCTCTTTTATGTGACCATCCACTCCGCCATTCCTCCGAAACAAGAAGCCCAGGTATACAAACTCTTTCACCGCCTGCACCGCCTCTCCCTTCCACTTCCACTCCCCTTCCTTATCCCTTCCACCTCCTTTTCTGAAAACCATAACCTTGGACTTTTCCGCATTCAGTTCTAACCTTTTCTTATCCAGGTATCTTCTCAACCTCTTCATCATTTCCTTTAAGGCCTCCTCGCTTTTTGCCAACAACACTATGTCATCTGCATACGCTAGTGACCAAATTCTAACCCCTCCTATCCTGACTCCTCCTACCACTCCGGCCTCCAGCTTACTTTCCATATCCGCAATTAAAATCGCAAAAAGCGTTGGGCTAAGCGGACACCCTTGTCTTAACCCCCTATCCATCCAGAATCCCTCCGAAATCCCCTGTCCTCCTCTTACCTTATCTTTGGTCTCTTCGTATATCTCCCTTACCCTCCCGATCAGGCCTCTCTCCACTCCCCTATCCTCCATCGCCTCCCACAACCTCCCCCTATCCACCGACGGAAACGCGCCTTTTAGATCCACAAAAAACGCGTACACTCTCGACCCCTTCTTCGCTAATTCTCTATCCACAATGTGCTGCAGAACGTAGATATTGTCGATAGTACTCCTACCTGCCCTAAAGCCCGCCTGCGCCTCCGGCAATATTCCTTTCCCCTCGACATCCTTCCGCAGCCTCTCCGCCACCACCATCGCGTATACTTTATACGCCGTATTCATTAGCGTAATTCCTCTATAATTTTCCTGCCTATCCCTATCTCCTTTCTTATACAGAGGTACTATTAACCCTTCTCTCCACCCTCGTGGGAATCCCTCCCCCCTCCATACTTTCTTCACTACCTCCTTCAGCCTCTCCCTAACCTCTTGTGTACTAAACAGACATGCTTCGTTCTCTACCCCATCCAGCCCTGCTGATTTTGACCTTCTTAACTTCCTTATCTGTTTCTCTATCTCCTCGTCATTCAACTCCTCCATCTCTGCCTCCCCCGTTCTTCTACTCCCATCATCTCTCTTCCTTGAATCCGAGCCCTGGAATGATTCTTTAAAAAACTCTCTCCACTCCTCACTCCCTATCTTCTCGCTTATCCCTACTCTCCGCTTCCTTAACAGAAATAATTTCTTTAACAGTTTATCATTATTTATAATAATATTCTCTCAGAATAATGCTAGATTTTTTAAAATATTCTCTTTGAATAATATTAGAAAGTTGCGCCTTTTTCTGAAATTTTCAACTTTTTGTCCATTTTTCACTTAGCGTGGCAATTTAGAAAATATAATTGTTTAAACAAATTGCTAATGTTTATAACTATCTTCTCCTATATTAATGTTAGATGCTTGCAGTTTTTTCCAAAATTTTCCACTTTTTGTCCTTTTTCGAATAGAGTGTTGTAATAATTAATTCAAGTTAACAAACATTATTGTTTTAAGAATTTTTTTTAAAAATAATATTCTCTTTGAATAATGGCAGCAAGCTGCGGCTTCTTCTGAAATTTTCAACTTTCTATTCACTTTCCACATAGAGCGAGGTCATTATAATGGAATTTAACCAGAATAACTCTTGAAACACATTATTATTGTTTATAACTACCATCTAAAATATTAATGCTAAATAGTTGCGGTTTTTTCTGCAATTTTCTAATTCATGTACCTTTTTATGAGAGTGAGACAGTAATAATTCAAGTTAACAAACATTATTGTTTAAACAATTTATTATTATTCTTGAAAAACTTCTCTTAGATAATTGCTAAAAAAATGCCGTTTTTCTAAAAATTTCAACTTTGCTTAAGTTACAAAAAAATAATAAATAAACATTAGAGAGACTCATATTTTGAACAAGCTCCTCCTTTTTGTAAATATATTTTTCTGAAATAAAACAGTTAAAAATAGAATTTTTTCAATTTGAAAGCCCTCAGTTGTCAAACTTAAACGTTCGATTGAAACTTTATAAGCTATTCCTACTTTTAAAAGAATTTGAAAAACTAAACGCTCTTCTTCAATTCCAAATCCTATTCAAATATTCTTTCAATCGAAAATGTTCAATTTTTAAACGAAATTTAATTTGAAATTTTTTAATGAAGGAAGACATTTTTTTTATATTTAGCAATATTTTACTTTTCATTTAAAATTACCAATTATACAATTATATTATTATAGATCCAAACTTATTTAAAACTGGAAATGATTTCGAAAAATGAAAAACTAAATTTAGATTTTGGAAGATTTCGAAATAAAATGTTGAGGTTTTTTGAAGATCTTTAAAGGTTTTAGAAGAAAAAAAGTTTCTTAAGTTTGCTGGGAAAATTTAAAATGATTCTTCATTTTGAAAAATTAATTTTCAGAGAATATTTACAAGGATTTAAAAAAAAAATTTGAATAATAACTGACAACTGAAAAATGATTGATTTGGAAAATGTTTGAGTAAGTTTCAAATATATTTCGAAGTTTTGAAAAGATTCAAAAATAATATCAAAGTGAAAATATTTCAAAATATTTAAACACAATGTAGATTTTTGAAGATGTCGAACACAAAATTTATAAGATTTTTATGCATTCTGGAAGGTTTCAAGGTAATGAAGAAGTTCTATCAAAATTCCTAGAAAAAACTAACAATCATTTTTCTGTTGAAAAATTAATTTTAAAAGAACTTTGTTACTACTTTTGCAGGATTTTCAAAAAATTGTAGGAAAAATTCGAGTTCCAAGATAATAAAATTATTAATGGATTCCTAGAAAATTTTTTAATTATTTTTTTCAACAAATTTTTTAGAAAATGTTTTAAAAGATTTCGAAACAAATTTTAATGTATACATTAATGTTTCCAGCGCAAAATTGCTTAAAATGATATAATTTTGAAAATTTATAATCTTTTTGATTCATTCTTCAATTCATAGCATTGAAAATGACAGCGTGGATTTATTTTTTTTCTAATATTTCAACTGTACAATGTATCAAATTTACAATTTTTTTATACAAAATTATGGTCTTGAAGAAATCATGTCTCAGGTGTATGCTGTGCTATGTAGGTCACAATATTTTACTCATTCTTTGAAAATTTTTCTCAATCTTGTGTTCTAATTTCTGAACCCTTGGAAAAACGAAATTGTTTTTGTCATGACTTTTCAAACTGAAAAAAGTGCTCACTAATTTGGAACCTTCGTAAACCTACCAGTAAGTAAAATAATATATCTATAATATAAAGCGAATTTTTAATTGCAATATATTTATTTTCTATTTAAAATTATTTAAATCAAGACAACACTTGACCTCCTGACGCACAATGCTCTCTAAATCAACACCCAGAGAAACTTTATTTTGAAACTAAAGAAATTATTTCTTGAACTTCTTTCCTTTTTATTCAAAGTATCAGAACCTTTCTCTAAATATGCTTTTATGTATACAATTTTGAAGAACACGAAGACCCATAATTTTTACATTTTTTCAACTTATTCAATTTTTTAATTAAGAATGAAAACCGAAATTAAAAAAAAAATATTTTATTTTTTAAGCTTTCAAACATTTTAAGAACATGTTAACAGAACTGTGGACCGATGACATATGAAATCGGTCAACGGCATTTTTTGGTGCTCAAAATATAATGTTTTTAAGTGTTAGAATAATATTTTATTTTATATTCTCTGGTGGAAAAATTTTCACCAAAAAAATACAAAAAACTGAAACTATTTTCACGGGAATCTACAAATAAATACAATACATTTTTTAACCAAAATTACAGGGAAGTACAACTTTTTTCTATTATTGAGACGGATTTGTACTTTTTTTTTTGTACATTGTTGTATTTTACTGTAGTTTTAATTTTCTACAAGAATGTACAGGAATTGACAGCTTTTGCAGCCAAAAAATTGTTATTTTTCGACCTAGTATGACAAATATTTAAAATATTGTAATGAGATCATTTTTGAGTCAAAATAGCCTTCTTTACGCCCTTGATACACACCATACTTTTTGTCCTACCCTTCTTGAAAACAAGCATGTTAAGCAGATAGAGGATGTTTGGTGTACTTGACAATTTTAGATTATAAGTGAAAGAAAGAAGACTGTGGGGTCCAGCGATACAATTTTTTTAAAGATAAAGATAATTATGTTTAGCGGGCGTAAAGTGTTATGTAGCGTACGTAAAGTGTTATTTAGCGGGCGTAAAGTGTTATGCAGCGGGCGTAAAGTTTCATGTTGGCCCGGCGGCGGAGTGCGCATGTGCGAACGTCACTGGGCTGTAAGCGGCCACATTACGCCTGCCTCACGTGCATGCAATGGCGCGTTTTCAAGGGGGGTCGGACAAAAAAAATTTTTTGATACAGTTCGGCATTCAAAAAAAGGCTACAGGTGCTGAACAGGTTACGAGAACTGAAACCCTTCAATATTTTTGAAAAATGGTGAAAAAAGTGGGAAAAAATCAGTTTTTTGAAAATTGCCTTATTCCAGTTCATCCTATGTCCCAAACACCTTAACAAGAATTAAAGTGCTTGAAATTTTCTTCAAAATGAAAAGAAATCGAATGTTGTATCTCTAAAAGTTTTGGAGTTATCGTCCTAAGAAGTCGATTTTAAGCGAATAATTTGAATGAAGAAAAAATACAGTTTTGGGGAAATAACTTAGTTCCTATGCATATCTGGTGAAAATTGCCCAATAATTAATTAAAGAAGACTTAATTCTGAGTAGATCTAAAAAAACATTGCTCTAGCTCTAATAAAACCAAAATTATGGCCTTTTGAATATGACCCTTTTTTATGAAATTATGTAAATCATCTTTTTTTTCAATTAAATAAAAATTTTATAAATTTTTAAAATAAAATATCTCGTTTTTAAAAATAAATATGTTCCTGATCATTGGACATGAATTCTGCCACTAAATAAGTTAAATAGGACTCAATTTTCATGGAATTTTGTTCCACATTATATTTTTAAATGAGCTAGCGCATTACTTTTTTTTAGATTTGCTCAAAATTAGGTCCTCCCTAACCTATCTGGTGGCAAATTTCTCCTGAAATGCTCGGGAAATGAGTTCTTTTGAAAAACGAGAAATTTTATTTATAAAAATTTCATAAAAAAAGGGTCATATTAAAAAGGCCATGATTTTGGTTTTATTAGAGCTAGAGCAATGTTTTTTCTTATATCTATACTCAGAATTAAGTCTTCTTTAATTAATTAGTCGGAAATTTTTACCAAATATGCACAGGAAGTAAGTTATTTCCCCAAAACTATATATATTTTTTTCATTCAAATTATTCGCTTAAAATCGACTTCTTAGGACGATAACTCCCAAACTTTTAGAGATAGAACATTCGATTTCTTTTGATTTTGCAGAAAATTTCAAGAACTGTAATTCTTGTTAAGGTTTTTGGGACATAGGATGAACTGGAATAAGGCAATTTTCAAAAAACTGATTTTTTCTCACTTTTTTCACCATTTTTCAAAAATATTGAAGGGTTTTTAGTTCTAGTAAGATGTTCAGCACCTGTAGCCCTTTTTTAAATGCCAAACTGAATGGTTTGAGCCAATAAAATTCCACGTTTTACTTATTTTCATTAAAATATGTTGATTAACCTCTTCAAACAAAAAATCAAAAAAAACAGTTTTCTCAAAAAGGGCCCAAGCGATTTTTTTCTTTTAGGGCTCAAAATGATCGTGGGGCATCCCAGAAGTATATTCAGAAAAAAACCGGCATATGCAAGCTCTTTTGGGTTGAAGTCGTTCGAGGCACACCGTGAATAATTTTATCATCCTGGAACTCGAACTTTCCCAAAAAATTTTGAAAAATCTTGCAAAAGTAAAAAAATTGCCTTAAAATCATTTAGATTCTTTTTTGAAAATTTTGGAAATCTTATTAAATATTCTTTTAAAATTAATATTTCAAGCGAAAAAAATTATTGTTGGTTTTTCTAGGAATTTTGATACAAATTTTTTATTCATTTCAATCCTTTCAAAATGCTCGAAAAGCTTATAAATTTTGTGTTCGACATCTTAAAAAATCTATATTGAGTTTTAAATGTTTTGAAAACTTTTCACGTTTCAAATTATTTTGGAATCTTTTCAAAACTTTTATATATATTTTAAACTTACTCGATTATTTTCCGAAACAATAATTGTTCAATATTGTTATTTATTATTCAAAAAAAAATTTTTTATTGTTTTAAACATTCTCTTAAAATTGATTTTTCAAAATAAATTTTTTTTAAATTTTCCCCTCAAAGTTCAAATTTTATTTTTTATTTTCTCAAAAACTTCAAAAATCAATAAAAAGCTTCAAAATTTTATTTCGAAATCTTCAAAAATCTAAATTTAGTTTTTCATTTTTCGAAATCTTTTCCAATTTTAAATTAAGTTTGGATCTTCTCAAAACCGAGCTCAAAACTGGTAAATATCTCCTAAACTAATTCAAATTTTTTCCCAAATTGATAATTGCTCGATTGTTATTTATGCTTCAAAATTCAATAATTTCACTTACATATTAAAAATTTGTAAAATTAAAAAATTAAAATTGTAACGTACCAATTTTTAATTAAACATTGAAATATTAACGATTCAAGGCTTTCTATTTCAAATGCTCATTTTTAATTAAAAGTAAAAAACAATATTTGAATAGGATTTGGAATTGAATAAGAGAGTTTAATTTTTCAAATTATTTTTAAATTAAGAATAGTTCATAAAGTTTCCATCGGACCTGTAAAGTCAATTATTGTTCAATTTTCAATAATCGAACTACAGTTCAGTATGATTGATTATAATAGCAAAAGTTCTTGGTAAAAATCTACAACATAATTGTAATTACAGTTTCCCAATATTTCAACTTTTGTGAAATCTTGTATTTTTTTGAAAAGGTTTGTAATTTTCTGCAATAATTTACGTAAAATTAAAATTGTTTTTATGACGGCAAACACCCAAATTAAAAAAAAAAGTAAAATTCTGTAGTTTTTTGTAGTCCCTTGTAGATCTTTACAACGAAGTAAAAAAATATATTATTAAAAAGTTATACAAATTTTTGAATTGTAGAAACTTGTACTTTATTGTTAATTTTTTCACTTTTCTACAAGAAAACACAAGAAAAAATTAGCTATTTGCATTTAACTGTATTTTTTTGTTACATTTTTTACATTTTTTATAAAAAAGTACATGTTTTAACAAAAAATTGCAGTTGTAGAAATGTTGTACTTTCTTGTAAAATTTTTTTTCCACCAGGGTTAATCATACTACAAATATTTAAAATAAGAGGTCTTCAAAATTTTAAACTATGCAGGTACACTTGTAAAATAAAACATTATTTTAACCGATAAAAATATTAAATAAGATTTGTTTTCGATTATATGCACTTTAATAATTTTAAGAATTTACTGATCTCGCAAAAATTTGTAATATTGAGGTTTTAAACATTTTAGTTTTACAATTTCGGTAATTATGTAATTTCGGGAGATTAATAAATTCGAAAACTGGTAAACATTTCATAAGACTTACAAAATTGTTAAAAAAGTATCTTGAAGATTTTTGAACAATTTTCTTCATCATGCATAATCTTAAAACAATTTTAGAAAAAAATCAAATCATTTTAAAATATATTTAGAAGGTTTAGAGGTTTCGAAAAGATTAAAAAATTATTTAAAATTTGAAAAGATTTCAAAAAATTCAAACCAAAGTATAGTTTTCTGAATATTTCGGAAATTTTTAAGAATTTTCAAAGGCTCAAGAAAATAATAAACTTTTCTTAAGACTCCTATTTGGTTGAAAATAATCTGTTTGGGTTGACGACTCAATTGTTTTGTTGAAAATTTATCTTCTTGTTCGAAAATTCATCTACTTGGTTCAAAAATGAACTATTTTGTTAAATTTTTTTTGCTGAGTATTCATCATTTTATTTTAAAATGCATCTTTTACAAAAAAGAGTTTCGTAATTATTTCCCCTACTGCCCCTCACTTACCCTACTTCCCCTCTCCTCATTTCGCCTCATTTTCATCCATATTGCCTACCACCCCACCACTCGTTTCCCTCCACCTTCCCTACTCACCCTCTCCTCATGTACCTCCTTTCCCGACCTCACATTTCCGCTCAATACCCCTACTTCCTCTCATTTCCCTTACTTCCTCAACTTTCCTACACCTAGTGCCTCCTCACTTTCTGACCCACATTTCCTTCATTGCCCCTACATCCCCACCCCTCACTTCTCATACTTCCTTCTCCCTTATTTCCCCTCAATTTCTCTTATTTTACAGAAGAAAAGTTTTTCATTTCCTTTTGAATTTATTCGAATTTCAAATTATTTTTGTTATTTTTTTAAAACTTTTAAGTATCTTTCAGAATGATTCGAATTTTTCATAGAATATATGAAAAATGTTGAAAATTTTTTTTAATTCCTTAAAATTGTCCCGATTGTTTCACGTTTTGGGAAATTATTTGAAATTTCAATTTTCAAAATAAAAAATCATTTGAATCTTTCCCAGAAATATTAAGAAATGATTTTTATTTTCTCGACGTCTTTCAAAATTATTGAAAGCTTCGAACTTTTAAATCGAAATTTTCATAAATCTCCATTGTGTGTTAAATTTTTTGGAATCTTTTCAAATTTCAAATTATTTTCGGTATTTTTTCAAAATTTCTGAATATTTTTCAAAATGATTCGAATTTCTCGTAAAATATTTGAAAAATGTTTAAAAATTCAAAAAATTGCCTTGAAATTTTCCAGATTTCGAAAAAATTTCCAGAAGTCACTTGAAATGTCATTTTTCAAAATAAAAAATCATGGGAAAATTTTTCAGAAATCTTAAGAAGAGATTTTTATTTCCACGCTGCCTTTAAAACTTCTTAACAAGCTTCGAACTATTTGATCAAAATGTCCAAAAATGTACATTTTGTTAAAAAAAATTTGCAATTTTACGAGCACTATACAATTAATTTGGGGGGAGGTATTCAAAATAACAGTTAATCGTTAGAAATTATTTTTTTAACATTAGTTAAGAGGTGACTAAACTTCAATTTACAAGGAAATAGTAATAAGTACATCTTTTTTTCATTTTTTCGAAAGCGATCTTTTCTATTTAAAACCCTATTACAATTTCAAAAGCCCGGGTGCGCAGATCAATGTTGAACTCTGAAAAATAAATAGGAAATTTATTTTTCTGGAATATGAACATATTGGGCGACCCTATAATGTGATACAAAAGAATGACACTACCCCGTTGCTACTCATAAAAATTCATGACAGGCAATTGATCTTGAGAATTGGATCGATCTGATGCGCAATTCGCTGTTCAAATAAAGAATCCTGAATCTCAATAAAGGCGTTGAATATCATTTTGATTTAATTTCGGGATCAAATTGATCAAGCGTAGCATTTACTGTCACAGAAAAAACAGAAGATAAACTTTACATCGATTTCCGACGAAAGTTTCGCTGCAACAAAAATTAACCTTGTCGAATAATCTTTACATGAAATTAAGATAATTCCGTGTTTTTAAACCATCTCGGAATAATTTGTCAGTTGTTTGTCAGTAAAAAAGCGTCTTCTGCTATGTAGTTCACAGCAGTGCAAAGAGCAGTGTGAAGTATGGATGGAATTGGTCTGGAAATCAGGACACGAGATTTTTAAAAACATTGCACTTATTACCATTCTATTTTAAAAATAATTGCACTTATCGCGGACGAATGGTTATATATTTTTGATGACTGTCAATAAAACACTCGACAACATTCGAAAAAGTCGCTATATTTACTATGATTTTAACCATAATTCACAAGTTATAAGATATGAATTTCCGTTTTGAAAGTTTCGAGATCCGTCGGTATTGCAGTTCAATATAAAAGCCTTTTTAGTTTTTACGAAGTAAAATTTTAAAGCTAAAAGATGATTTCTGAACAACTACAACTCCTATCGACCTTATTTCATGCTTCAAATTATTATTACTTAACGTTTCATTTTTTGAATAATTTTTTGAACTCAGAATTTTCGTTACGTATGAGGGCACCCTGATTTGTAAAATTTTATTTTGAAAAGTTATTAAATAAATATTTATCAAGAATATTGAATGTAAATTTAACATTTTAATTTAATTTTTAATTTTGTACTGTAGATAACATTTTATATTAAGATAATATTGATGGAAATTTAAGTATATTCTATCAGGTATTTCAGGTTAGGTAGGTGAAATCAAAGATGTCTGCAAGCTGAGGGATGAACAATAATACCAATTGCATTGGGACAAAACTTTATTTTTTTCAAAACTCAGAAAAAATGGTTTTTCGCCATGAGTGTATTTGGACATTATTCTTTATTTTCTGAAAACTATTCGATTAAATTATAAAATCCATAAAAAATGTGTAATGATTTTATTATTTAATTAAATAGCTTTCTCGAAATGAAAAATAATATCCAAATACACTTATCTTGAAAAATCGGGAAGACTGAAAAATTCTGGAGACTGTAAAATTCCTGAATTAGAAAATCTCCGAATAATGAAATTCGCGTATAGGAAAATTCCATAATAATAAAATTCCCGGACAGTTTATAATATTACCGAAATGAAAAACTCCCGAATGATGAAATTCCCGACAGTTTATGATATTACCGAATTGGAAAATTCCCAAATAATAAAATTCCCGACATGAAATTGCCGAATTCTAGAATATCCAAATAACTAGAAAATTCCCTATAAAATTCCCGAATTTAGACAAATGAAAAATTTTTTCGATGAATATTATTTATTTATTAAAAATACAATGATCAAATATTTTTATCAAAAAAAGTTTAATATTTAAAGTTTCTGAATTATTGAATTATTGAAAAAATATATTTTTGGATGAAAATTTTTGGACGACTGAAAAATTCCAGAAAATAAAATTCATGACTCTTTCAAATTCCCGATTTGGGAATTTCCCGAATGATACAATTTTTGAATATGCAATAAACTTCCCTAACTGGAAAATTCCCGAATAAAGAATTTCCGAACAGCTTATGATATTACCAAAATAGGAAATTTCAGACAGTTTATAATATTACCGAGCTTGAAAATTCCCGATAGAAAATTGCCGAATTATAAAATATCCGAACTGCAAAATTCCTGAATTATAAAACTCCCGGAACAATGGAAAAATGGTTTTCAATCAATATTATTTATTAAAAATACAATCAAATATTTGTATTAAAAAAATATTTTTTTCTGATCAAAGTTTCTAAAATTATTGTTTGAATTCAAAATAAAAATTATTGAAAAAATATATTTTTGGATGAAAATTTGTGGACGATTGAAAAATCCTGAAAAATAAAATTTCCGAATAATATAATTCCCAAATAATGAAATTCCCGAATAAAAAATTCCCAAACAGTTTATGATCTTACCGAAATGGAAAATTCCCGACAGTTTATAATATTACCGAATTTTTAAATTCCCGCTAGAAAATTGCCAAATTATAAAATATACGAACTGAAAAATTCTTGCATTATGAAACTCCCGAAACAATAAAAAAATTGTTTTTCAATCAATATTATTTGTTTCTAAAATTATTGTATGAATTTAAAATAACAATATTTGAAGACAATTTTCATCCAGAAATATATTTTTTCAATTATCGTAATTTCAAAGTTAACCAATAATTTTAGAAACTTTAAACATTAAAAATAATTTTTTTCTTGATAAAAATATTTCATTATTATATTTGTTTAAATTCGGAAATTTTCTAGTTCGGATATTTTATAATTTGGCAATTTTCTGTCGGGAAGTTTTAAATTCGGTAATATTATAAACTATTGGGAATTATCCATTTCGGTGATATCATAAACTGTTCGGGAATTTTCCAATTCGGGAATTTCATTATTCAGGAATTTTATTAACCAGAAATTTTATTACATATTCGAAAATTTTATTATTCGGGAATTTCCCAATTCGGGAATTTGAAAGAGTCAGGAATTTTATTTTCCGCGATTTTTCATTCCTTCAAATTTTTTTTCAAATATTGTTACTTTGAATTCAAATACCTAGATCCGCCACTGCATGTTCCAACTTCAAATATAATTCGATTCCTACTTTTTGGTTTTCTTCCTAACCAACAATACCGACTGTGGCAGGAAGTATATATAAAGTCTAATTATTTCCAAAATAAAAATTAGGTAAGTAAAAAGTTGTTCTAAATCTAGTGTCCTGATTTATAGCTTTTCATGTATACTTTGCCGTTTTTCCATTGCTGCGAAGGACGCAGCAGACGACAGCTTTTATTCCATCGTAAGATAAACTTTCGCCAAATAGCATGTAATCTTTAACAGCTAAACATTTTATATGCAACAAAATTTAACTTCAGTTTTTTCTGTGGTGTTTTTGAAATGTTCTTTATTATACACTAATAAACTTGTTTTTTTTTCAGATAAAGAAAATGCTGTTCTCAAAATCGATTGTTATCATACTTGTGATACTGGCACTAATTTATAGTGCTAGTGGTCAATGCGGCAGATCCGGCATGAGTTGCAGGGGAGCTAAGCGACATTCAAAAGAAATAGGCAGTTGTTGCCCCCAACCTAATTCTCAATTGTATTGCAAATGGGGTTCTAATAAATGTGAGAGTTCATAAACATTAGGGTGATTTATTCGATGAGGCATGAAAAATAATTCGGTTAAATGAAAATGCACACAAATTCTGTTGGTAACTTTCTATGGCTAAGTGAACTGTGTAAAAGGAGACGCTTGAATAACATTTAGATATCCCAAAGTTGACCCTTTTTTGACACAAAAGTATTCCATATATAAGAATATATGTATAATTCGAAACCACCATGTTATGGCTCTATACCGCCCCCAGAAAAGTGATTGTTAGGTAGCCCTTTACCACACCGTCCAGCTGGCGGCAGATAATTAGTTCCGAACGCCGCCGCACAGTCAGATAACTGGTTCCACAAATGGCCACTGAATAACGCACAATGTATTCGATTACCTTACTGTAGACATATATAATAATATATAAAACTTTACCTAAAAACAAACCATTTTCAAATCTCGCACCATACGAAATTAGCAATTACAGACCAAACAGATGACTCTCACATCAATCGCATGTTTTCATCAACAACAATAGAATCCCTAAAACCTTCAATTATCTGCAATGACATCGCAAAGTATTATAATTGTAAATCTTCGCGCACTCAAAATCATGGCCTTTGAGAAATTTGACAAATGGAGAAAACAAAAGAAAACAGAAGAATGTTCGGACAGTGATCGTCATCATTATCAAAAAACATTCACTTCGTAGGACGTTCTCGCACTATTTCGGTAAAGAGCTATCATACATCACTCATAGGGTTACGCACGTCCTGCGAACATTGAGCTTCCGTGTAAAGACGTGCCTAACCCTACTTGTGATGTAATATACTATTCTTTTTTAGAAAATATTACTGACTGAAAAGGTATAGCAAGAGCCAGTGTGCGCATTTAGTTTCTCAAATTATTTTGTTTTACATCACCCCAATTTAAAGTGAATTTATACCTTCAACACAAATAAAAATTTTTTTGATTGCAAATAATGACTTATTTATCATACCTTCCAAAGCCTTTTTAATTTGTTTAATGGGGTGGGACATGTGATCATCAATAACTTCATTGCAGCAATTTTAAAAATTATCAAGCGCACGGCTAGGGTAGAGATTAAGAATTTTTTGAGAACATGTTTGTAAATTTTTTTTATTTTAGAAGCTTTACGTATCGAATAATGTAAATAACTTATCTAAAAAATGACTGAAACTTTATAGATACGCTGGAAGAGATTAAAGGAACATTTTCTGGTAAGCATATCATTTTTAAAGGAATAGCGGAGGAAACTTTTTTTAGTAAGCACAGATTTTTTAAATGTATATTCTTCTTTCGTACATTACATTTTATGGGGGTATAGAAATTAGGAATTTTTTTAAACAGTTATTCAATTTTTCATATTATAGAAACCTTGCGTATCAAGTCGTGTGAATATAATAAAAAAAAACTTAAACTTTTTAGTTGCACCGGAAGACATGAGGCACATTGACGAGCGAACGTGCATTTTTAGAGATATATTTCTTCATTGTATTCTGAATTCTATGGGGTAATTATGTCGAGAATACTTTCAAAATATGAATATTTTTTTTCTTTGAAGTTTGGGCAGTTTGAGTATGTTAAAAAGTTATATTTTTACATGCGATTTCTTTTTCTAAAACTTGATTTTTAATCTAGTGCCTCAATTCTATTTAAATTTTGCAACCCTCTGAATTTCAAACTGTTTATTATTGAAGCACATTGAAACTTTGAAATTTCCAGCTTTTGATTAACCCAATTCAAATATAAATATACAATTATGAAAGCTTATGGATGACTTGGAGCAGTCTTAATATGAATTTGCAATATATATTCCAAAAAGACCAAAAAGACAAAATGTCAACAAAAGAGTTCAATTCCCAACTAAAATGTTGATTATTTTCATCCAAATACAACAAGTGTGGGCTCACCACACACACGATGTGCCAACAGCACTCAGTTTTCTCGAATGGTCACCCATCCAAGTACTAACCGCGTCCAACGCTGCTTAACTTCAGTGATCTGACGAGAACTGGTTTTTTCAGCGTGGTATGGCTGTTGGCGATAATAAAGTTAAAACTGTTTATAACATTCTCGAAACGTTTCATTTTCTGAGGTTATTAATTTATACAAAAAAATAAAAAAAGGATGAAGTCAAAAAATAATTTTTTGACGTTCTTGTATATTCGGTGTTGAGTTTATTGGTTTCTAAAATGATATAAGTATTTTTTTCCTACGTTTCTTGTGAAAATTCAAAAAGATTTTTGAAAATCTCAGATATGTCGAAAAATTATTTAGAAAATTTTTCATAAAGTTTTTCATGTATTTAAGAAAATTTTAAAAAATTGTAACAATAAGTCGGTTCAGCTTAAAAGAAATTTAGAACTTTTTTAAGCTTAAACATTAATTTGAATTTTCGCAGGAATCTTTAGAAAAATTATGTATTATCTTCAAACCCTCAACCCTTCTAAAAACACTTCTAAATTTTATTTTTAAATCATCAAGAAAATACATTTATCTACATTTTGTTTTCAAATTTTATGAAATCTTCTCAAATTTTAAAATATCCTTTAAATGTTTTCAAAACTTCTAAACATCTTTTGAAATGATTCGAAGTTTTCCTAATATTTTTGAAAAATCATTCAACACTAAAAAAATAGCCTTAAAGTCTTCCAGGTTCTTTTTTGGCAATTTTAATTCTCTTGAGATTCAAAATTTTTAAAAGGCTTGTAAATTTTCTGTTTGAAATCTTCTAAAACCTACATTTTGGTTTCAATTTTTTGAAGTATTTTCAATTATTCTTGAAGCTTTTTTAGTACTTCTAACTATCTCTAAAAGTTACTTGAATTCTTTGTAAAATTCTGTGATCCTGGGAAATCAAATATTTCGCTTTAAAATCTTCAGCATTCTTCTTCGAGATTTTAGGAAATCATTTGAAATGTTTGGAAATCTTTTTCAATTTTCTCATAAAAATATTTTTTTTAGCAAAAAGTCATTTAAAATTTTCCCAGGAATCTTAAAAAAAATGTCTTCTCTTGAAACATTTCGAAATTTTAAAAAATTTTCTTTTTTCAAATCTTCTGAAATTTAAAGTTAAAAAAATGTATACCTTCTTCAGATTCAAATTATGTTTGAACCTTCTCAAAACTTCTGAAACTTTCAAATATCTTTTGGTAGAATGTAAAGTTCTCCAAAAATTATTTTTGAATCCGGCCAAATAAACAAAAATTGTTTCTATTAGTTAACAAAAAATTCAATCAAAATTTTCCTTTTATTGATAATGTTTTTGGAAAAATGTAAAATTATTGAGGTTTTAATTTAAATGATATATGTATAATGTATATGTATTAGACAGATGCGTTCCAGAAAAAAATTACCTTCTTTAAACATGGTGCAAATGTCATTGCCGAATAATGCTATCTTGACCCACTTACGAGAAAGTAGAAAACATATTTTCAGCAAATCACTTCACAGAGAAATTAATTATTATTTTCCTTAATCAAAATTCAAAATTTTAAATTCTTCTTAACGTTTAACTTTAAAATTTAACTATACAATTATCCGAAGAAAGAGAAAGAAGAAAGTAAACCTACAAAAAACTTTATTTCTTTCATTTGTCTCATTTTTTTATTTTTTAAACCACAATCAAAAAACATTTACAAAAATCTACAATGCCATCATTAAATTTTTAGCTCAAAATTTTCAAATAAGTCATTTTATTTCATGATAAAATTTATTTCTAAATCTTACTAAACATTATTGATGAAAGAAAACATTCTATTTGTAAGCGATTTTTTGATACTAAGAAATAATTCAATTCTTAACATTTTGCTACCACACTATAATTTGTAAACTTTTTAGTATGGATATCAGTAAAAAAAAAAGTGGAAAATTTTTTACTGATCTACGTTTTAATTTGAAAGATTAATTTTAATTTTTGAAGATTTAAAAATATGTCGAAATTGAACCTGGGAGATTTTGAGACCATTTGCTGAATTTTTTGGATTTTAAATAATTTCAGAAAAACTAAATTATTTCAAAAGATATTTTAAAGTTTTTGAAGATTAAAAAAATATTCTGAAGTTTTTTAAAGAGTTTGCAAGGTTTTAAGATAATGAAAAACTTTTCTTAAGATTCCTGGGAGAATTTGAATTAATTTTTTTACTCAACAATTAATTTTTAAAGAATATTTAAAAAGAGTTTTGAACATTTCAAAACATTTCCAAACTCAACAAAAAATTAGGATTCAAAAATAATTTTTATTTGAAAGTACTTTGAATAATTAAAAATAATATGCAGGTTTTGAGGATTTCGAAATAAAAATTTGAAGCTTTTTAAGGATTTTAAAAGGTTTCAAGATAAGAAATTAAAAATTCTTAAGATTCTTGGGAAAATTTCAAATTACTTTTTTTTTTAATTAATTACAACTTTTTTTTTAATTAGGACGATTTGAAGGCAATTTTGTTAATTACAAATATTTTCAAACTTTGAAAGATTTCTCAAACTTTATTAAATATGAAATATCCTGAAATTCAAAAAAATCCAGTAAAATGAAAAAAAAACTCCTTTGACATATTAGAAATGTTCAATAATCTTTTTGAATTTTCTTAAGAACCATAGCAAAATTATATTTATATAACCATACAATATGGATAAACTCTCTTAAAAAACAAATGGTTGTCAGAAATTTTTATTTAGTATTAAAAACTGTTTTCTATTTGAAATTATAATTTTGTTGATTTTTTTTTCTTTTTTGACTAAAACATCTTTTCTAGTTCAAAAACTCTACTACTTCGTTGAAAGTTGAACCTTTTTTTTAAACATTTATTTGATGCGTTAAAAATTAAACTATTTTGTTTACAATTGGTTTTTTGGTAAAAATTATTTTTTCAACTGAAAAGTCAACTAACTATATCTTACTGATTGAAAGTTAAACTACTTGGTCGCAGCTAAATTACTTTCTTAAAAATTAATTTTATTATTTGAAGATACATCTATTATATTTCTTATTAGGAATTAATCTTTTTGAGAAAGAAAATTCTTTCTTTTGCATTAAAAACTCAACTGTCTTCTAAAAAATTCATATTTTTGGCTTAAAAATTCAACTGTTTGGGTAAAAATTAAACTTTTTTCTTTAAAATTCGTTCATTTTGCTTAAAAGTTGAACTATTTGGTTTAAAAGACATCCGTTTTATTCGAAAATTAAATTATTTCGTTGAAAATTCGTCAATTTTGCTTGAAAATTCATCTATTTGTTAGTAAATCACCTTTTTGGTCGAAAATTAATTTCTTTTTTTGTTTTGATTAAAAGTTAACTATTTGGTGTTTTTGTTACAAAATTATTTTTGTACGTTTTGTGCTCTATTTCAGGCGTTAATTAAATGAAATCAAAGAAAACATTTTTGCTTAGAAAAATTTCAAAATAGCAAGACGTCGTTGTTGAATAGCCGCAATTCTGATTTTTTAAATCAAGATAATTATACCTCAATCAAATTAAAGTTGTTTTTATTGTACTCTCTTAATCTAATTGGAAAGTGGAAAGCTACACATTTTTTAGTATATGAATTTATTTAGGGCTGTACATAAAATAATAATTAAAAAATGTTTTAGAAATTGGAAACGTGGAAAATAGAAAAGTTTAAGGCCATGCAACGAATGGGTCACGTGACCGGATTCCTACCTTACCGACCCTTCTTTTATTTGTAAACTTATTCTCACACGAATAGCCACATCGAGTTGAAAATTTTCTTCTTGTTAATTATCCCAAATTTTCAACTCGATGTGGCTATTCCTGTGAGAATAAGTTTACAAATAAAAAAAGTGTCGGTAAGGCCGGAATCCGGTCACGTGAGCGGCTCGTGACATGGCCTCAATAACAGATGAAAGTGCAACATTTTCAGCATCATTGCAACATTCCTGGTTCAAAATGAAAGCATGAGAATCATTCAGTCAACTAATCTATTTTATTATACTTTATTCACTTTGAAAATAATCTCAGGAACACAAGGAAAGTCTATTAAAAAATACAAGCACGTGTCTGATAAGCATCACGTTCATCATTTTATTCAGAAAAGAAACATTATTTTTTCACGAAAAAAATTTAAAACTTACGAAAAATAATTATTTTAAAAATAGTTTTTGTGATCGAGTTTTTTCTTACAGCAGCTTCTTACTAATTTAAAAAAATAGGTTGGATTTTAATGATTGATAGCTCATCTTTTCGATTGAAACATTCCCTACAATTTTACTGTATCCAATTTACAAAATAAGTCTATGATCTTTCACGAAAATTATTTGTTTAAAACAATTTTCCTTCCAAGCAGTTTTTTGAACAATTTTATTCATTTAAAAATTTACTTTCAGAAATATTATTTTGAATCTTAAAATATTATAAAAACTATTAGTTCTAGTTTAATTTGTCAATGTAACGTTTGATACATCTTTTTCCCATGAAAAATAAACTCGTTTTGAATAAGTCATGATATAAATAAACAAACTTATTATCTGGCTGGGTTTTAGGTAAATAGGTTTTCTTTTGACATACACGCTCAAAAAAACTTTTGTGAACTAGACAAATCTCACAAGGAATTTCCAATGACGTGTGAAATTCGATAATTTGGTTGTTAGGAAATATCGATTTCCTTGCTTGAATATTTAAGGGATGTTAGGATGAACCTCAGAATCAATTCAACAATTTGTTCTCCTAGGAGATGTTTCTTGCATTTATTTAAAAGTGATTTTCGACCTCAACAGTTTAATAAAATAATCTTCCATGATTTTCCTTTCTTAGGAAATATCGATTTCCTCACTTGAATAGTCAGGAAATATTTAAAAAAAAACCCTTAAAATAAGTTCAAACACTTGTCCCGATATAGTCTGTTTCCCACGCTTATTATAAATTGATTTTTGACCTTAAAATATTTTCGACGTCTTTTTCGCCTAGGATATGTTTTCCACGTTTATTTTAAAGTGATTTCCGACACGAGTAGCATAACCAAAAATTTTCCATGATTGGGGTTGATAGGAAACGTCAGTTTCCTTACTTCAATGTTGAGGGGATGGTAAAACCATCCCCGAACATCCTGCATACAAAAAATCGTAAATCTATCAAGTTCATGGGTACAAAACTTTTGTTTCAATTGGTCTAATGTACAAAAGATGAGGAGACACATAGCGAAATCTAACGAATACATTTTTTCCCGAGGATAAAATTTCAATAATAGACGAATTTTTCAATTAACTTTTTAAACAAATTTCCTTGGTAATGTATCTGTTAGGCTCCCAACCCGAAAACGCCCAATGGGCGTTTAAAGCGCACGCACCTAGAAGGGGGCATTTCCAAATTCCTTGAACTAGGTGAACGCACTTTTAAGTGCACCGAACTAGGTGTGGGCATTCTCAAATGCACCCAACTAGGTGGGGCAAAACTGAAACGTCCCGAACAGACACAGAGAATGCGTTGTGATGAAAAAAAATTCCTTTTTGTGATAAAAAACTAGAATTTGTGTTGAGACACATTCTGAAGCACAGGATCCTGGTCAAAGTTAAGGATGAAAAAAACAGGTATCATATACCAGATAACTAATGTTAAAAAGTGATGAAGACGATATTATTACTATTTTTATTGTTATGTCAACATTTGCTCAACATTTTTAATAAATATTAGGTGCGTCACTATTCATTAGTTTTTTTATTTAGATTTTTTAAGGTTTCCAGAAAGTAGTTCGATTTTCACCAATGTTTTAGTTAGAAATAAAAAATGACTGCATTCAACTAACAGAAACGAATTTTCAACAAAATACTTGAATTTTCTACAGAAACAGATTAATTTTCAATTGCATTTTCCAGTTGCACTTTTAAATTAAAAAATTTAGTTTTGAAAAGAAAGAGTTTTCAACAAATGAAATACATTTCCAACTAAATAGTTGAATTTTCTACTAAGTTGTTGAATTTCAGAACCGAAAATACCAATTTCGAACAAAATACTTGAACTCTCTACTAAAACAGATTAATTTTCAAATGCAATTTTTATAGCAAAATCAGGTATCATATACTAGATAACTAATTTTAAAACGCGATAATTATTATTATAGATTAGCAGTTCGAACTCGAAAGTTCATTGCC